>OMMV01232767.1:0-13097 GCA_900302635.1 Chatrabus melanurus | reverse complement strand
TTAATTCCCTCTTTTCTGCATCCTGGACAGCGTTTGGCACCAAGGGACTCATCATTTCACAGACACTTTACACACAGGTGCCTGTTGCCATGGCTAAACAAATACTTTAAGGGCCACTGACACATCAATCAAATCCTCTGCTAGTTGTTGTTGTTTGTCTTTCGGCTGCCCCCAGTTGTTCAGAGTCACCACAGTGAATCCAGTACAGATCCGCATTGGGATTTGGCACAAGTTTTACACCAGATGCTCTTCCTGATGCAACTCCAGTTCTGCATGGAGAAACACACACAGCCCCTGGTCTTCCTAAGTGGTCTCCCAGCCAGCCAGGTACTAATCAGGACTTACTCTGTTTCACTTCTGAGATCTGACGGGATCAGGTATACTCAAAGCAGACTGGCTGCTTAAATCCTCTGCTAATCTACTGTCAAATTACAGTAACTAATAAGAAGTAAGTCCTATTCTGTCATGTGGAGCGGATGAGAGTCCATGACTCCTCTCGGAAGGGACTTTAGTCTATTGCAGATTAATTTCCCTTCTAAGGTTGGCATCCATTTACAGCTGGGTGGACTGAGACAATGTAGATGAAGTGTCTTGTTGAAGACACAGACAGGTAGCGTGACCTGGAATTGAGCCCAGGTCTACATATTGGTTGCCCAACTGCTGTCTCACTGAGCTACCTCCTCTGTTATGAATGACAGTGAAGGACTTTAAAACTTAAACCGACTCCAAAAGTGACATCAACAAGAAGGAACAAGCTACACTTTAGCATGGCGGCTATGTTGTGCTTTTGTTGGATTTATATCAGAATCACATTGTTACAAAATGCCATGCTTGGCTTCATTTTGTACCGGAGAATTTGAGCTCTCTCCAGATACACATGCTTTGCTATTTTGCATGAGGAAGAGCATGAGCTATAGAACACAATCCCCCAGTTCAAATGAGAGACAGGATGCAAAACCACACTGAGAAAGCAGGAAACACCTTCAGACACTGCCGCTCCCTCTGCCTTCCCTCAGGGTCAAGGTCCCCACACTGGAGCCAATGGAGGAGGCCCCTCCAGCCACCAGCACCGGGTATGCACTTGTAGGGAGCCTGGTGAGCCCAACTGCTCCAAGGAAGTCCAGCCCCCCAAAAACCATAGACCACGCGTCCAACAAGGCCAACATGTACAATACTGATATGGTAGTGGGAAGGAGGCAAGAGATATCGGGGTGGTGGAGGGGAGGGCAGCAACAGGAGGAAGGCCCACACAGGAGCACAAGAGTGGCCTCATACCTCCCCCATAAAAATCCACAGCGGCATACACACCACTAGAGCCCTCAGGAGGACCTAATAAATGGTGGTCTCCCGATCACCGGGGGGCCCACAGACAGCAACCCAACAGCACAGTTGAGTATCCTAAGAGAGACGCCGGACAATGGGACCAACGGTTTAACTGGTTAAAGGAACAGGCCAACAAACAGCTCGTTTCTTATGGCACTCTCACATGTGTGACAAAAAAAACCTGCGTCCTTCCGCACACTGTCCTTGTCTGCCGGTGGTATAGACAGATAGGAAACAGAAGAAAAGGCAAACAAAACCAACAGCAAAAGTATCCTATTTGTAATTGCAAGTACTATATTGCAATAATGTTGCGATCATGTGTGTTACATATGAACAAGAATCTCATCATTTTTGTTCCATGTGTGAGAGAAGCATTAGGTGCTAATTACTGTTTTTAACTGCACACTTTAATCTTTGTTTCTGAGATGCTTGGTGACCTACAATACATTAGCTGGCTGAAAAGTGAATAATATAACCCCTTTGTAGCAACATTCACGCACACTGAGTAGTTTTTAAAAAAATATTCTATTGATTTATGCAGAGCGCTTTGGTGTTTTTTGAGGCTGTGTTCGGCTTTTGTATTTTAATGTGGTGTTTTATACGTTTTCAGTTCTCACAGTTGCTACACTTTGACTTTTCATTAATAAATATCAGTGCCATTAAGTATCAGCTTTTAAGTTATAGCCGGTGTATACTGTATAATTTTCAATTCATTGACCATTCATCATCCGTTGTAGTTAATCTACCAAGAGAATGACTAAAAATGAACCTGAAGGAGGAAATGTCAGAAAAGTAATTGTGAAACTGCTGCTTACACGGGTTGGGAGAATTCTGGAGCCTCATCGTTGATGTTTGCCATCCTGACGCGGACAGTAGTGGTGCCAGAGTGAGGATCCTCACCGCTGTCCACTGCCATCACCACAAATTCATACAGATGGTTGGGCCGCTCGTAGTCCAGCCGGCCCGCAGGGAAAACCGTCCCATGTGGTGAAATGCTGAAATCTGGACTCAGGGTGTAATAGGTGAGCTCAGCATTCAAACCAGAGTCACAGTCTGTGGCCAACACTGGTGGGAGACAAGACATCACACGAGCATCATCAATTAGCAGCTAATCAAAATAAGATGGCGAGATGGCATCAGCTGATGAATATGTTGACATCTGCGTGGCTCATTATGGCTTTATGGCTTTACTAAACATGCAATAGATCATCAGCCGTGACAGCAGCAATTACTAGCACATACACTCTTCTGTGCCCTCGAAATTAATATCATCATTTGCAAAAACATGCTTTGAAATCCTTTTATTCTGAAGAAAAAAAGCTGTAGATGTGCGTTTAATGTGTGATAGAATTTTTTTTCAGTCACAAATATCGACAATCACGGCTGCAAAGATCATTTAAATGTAAGTTTGCTTTTTGGTAAATTTTGTATCCCAAGGCCCGTTTGAGCTCAGAAGATTTGCATATTGGATATTCTTTTGATGTGTTTATTTCCTCTTCCTGAGCATTTTAATGCTTTATTCTCCTCGCTTTTATATATATATATATAAAATTCAGGAAAGACTGTCTATAGTTTATATGATGTGACTACCTCATCAAAAATTAAGGTGCTGCAGGAGGAAATTGCTGTAAATCTTACAAACACTGATGCACAACAATTTTAATATACCTTACAGCTTCTTGTGTTATTATAAAGTGTCCTTTACGTGTGTATGGTGCACCCAGTGGTGGCATTTTGGGGCTTTCACTCCCATGTGGCATCCAAACCAAGTGGCAAGCTCCAGTGCTGAAAAAATGAAGCCAATGTGGAAGTGCCAAAAGCTGCAGTTCTGTAAATGGCCACTAGAGGTTGGCTCCAAAAATGAGTCCTTCCCTTGTTAAAATGTCCAAAGTTACAGCAGAAATAAACATGTTTGCAGCCTGGTACAAAAAATGGATCGGGTCTGTATAGCTAGTTTCCCCATTCATGACAATTGTACGAGGGGTGAATTGTTATATAACACATTAGTTTATGCTATTTTAAGTCATAAAGTTATGCATATTTAGGGGCATGGTGGATTTGAGTGACAGCTAGCATGCAGCTACTAACAGACTGCTAACGGCTGCCCGCTAACAGTCCGGTGGTTCATTTCGGAGCATTTTAATACATATATGAGATAATGTGGCTTGCTGTGTGGTTAATTGTACTAACAGACTATCAAAGATGTTTGTGCTCCTGTATTTTCGGTGAGTGAAATTTCAGTATTATTTAATTTGTGTGTTAGCACCGTTAGCACATATCAATAGCTGGGTAACTTTACCTACAATGATGGTGCCATCGTTATTGAGGCTATTTGCCAGTCGTAGTTTTTAATACCCACACCCAAGCCAATCATTATTAAAGCTACCACCCAGTCCACCAGGATATGCATTAATTAATCACCTAAACCCAGTTTAAGGCATTAGAGAAAAATATGAAAAAGGGGTTTTTTGTTTTATTTTGTGCCCTTTAAAAAACTTTTACTATTATTTTGTTGCATTAACCACCTGTTTCGTTGACCTTATAATACACCTACTGAGTCATTTTGATCTATTGGCTGCAGGAAAAGATTGCAAAGTGCAATGCAAAGTCCAAATTCCAACAAACAAACAAAACCCTTACATTTTATAGGCATGATTAGGAGTACTTTTTATGTCAAACTGCAAACAACAAAGGGTGCCTACAGCAGTGGCAGAGTGCCGTTTTTTTGTAAAGAACAAATCACATCACACATTTCAAGCGGCCGGTTGCCTCTAATTGAAAAGTTATCACAGATCCAACTGTTTGGACAGGTGACATCCAAAAAAAGTACTGATCTAAGAATAGATGAGTATTCTTAGAGTACATGTACAGCAACTCAAAAAACTTCAAACAAACCTGACGCTAAAACGGTTTCTTTTGTTCGGTAAAGCAGCCGTTTGTCCACAGTGATTTATAATCATGTTCCAGCTCAGTCATCAGATGTTTTGTGCCATCACAGGTGATCACTGTGACTTATGCATGTCAGTAAGGTGATGCCTTTGCGTAGATTGTGTAAAGTGATTACTGTTATATAGAGTATATGCAATATATGTTATATCAGTTCTACACAGTCATTTCAGTGGTACCCAAGGATCCTCCGAAGAGACCTGGTACCAAAGACATCTAGATGTTGTCCTAGGTCATTGGTTGGCATCCAAGTCTCTAGGACAGGAAGCACCAGGACCCGAAAGATTTGGACCTTTATTCTCCTGCAAAGTTATCGGCATCACCAAACACCTCTGTCCAGTGACCTCATGACTCCATAAGCTCTTCCCAGGTGTCTCTCAATCTCAAAGTCCAAGGACCCAGAGACATGAACGCCAACTACAAAAATAAGTGAATGTCTCCACAATTTCAACCCTTTAACCACATAGATACACTTCTGATTGCTAAGTCCAGGACGTCAATGAAAACCTGGATCTTAGTCTTGATCCAGGACAATCGTAAACCCAGACACTCCAGCTTCTCAAGTGCTGCATTAGGGCATCCAGTGATTCTGCAAAGATCACAAAATCATCCGAAAAGTCAAGGTGACTAAACCTTTTCTCACCAACAAACGCATCTAAGCTGCTAGTTTCCACAACTCTAACCAACACCCAGTCCATGCAAGCACTGAACAGTATAGGAGCCAGAACACATCCCTGAGGAACGCCACTATTCACTGGAAAGAAGTCAGAGACTTGAGTTAAATCAATCAATATGACACAAACATGATGGCAGAGTATGGTGAATCTACCTCTCACATGCAGATGAAGAATTATCATCATTGTCTTGGTGGCTACCCTCACTAATCTTCTTTGTGCACAGGATCTCAGGGTTTAACGGCGACCTGCAGATTTACTGTACTTTGCCAAATTTCTTCCATTTCTTAATGATGTTTTTTACTGAAATGCAAGGGATATCTAAAGCTTCATATCAACGCTAGGCCTTTTTTCTACTGACTTCTAAAGGAAATAAGGAGGGAATAACACACATCTGGGAGACCACAAGCAAAAACTGCTGCAGTTTCAACACCCAATGTGAATGAAAACGTGCTGGAATGAAAATGGACAGCTTGAACTACAATTCCATTTTCATTATTTACTTTCAAGAATATGTTAAAAATAACAAAAAACTTCATCAAAGTCCAAATACATTGTATATACAAAACTAACCATGTCACAGATCACGTCTGGAAGCATGCGCTGGTGTCTCACGTCCCTGCATCCACCACGCACAGACAGACAACCTGTCCATCCCCACCTGTTTAAAATAACCGTCTATCTGCTGCAGCCTGGTGAAATTTGGAAGACCTGTTGGACTTTTCCAGTTGTCGGGGTCCTCAACACTGAGAAGTGCATCTGTATTTTTATTTTATTTTATTTTTTGCATTTGACAAGTAGTGATGTGTAGCAGTAGATTTAGAGATAAGAACTGAAACAACATATTTGTTCAATATGACTAACATTTGTGCAGTCTTGTTCTTACTTATAATTGTAAACACAATCTTACTGCCATGGGTCACCGATGCATGCGAAGGAAAACAAAATGCTCTTTCCGGAACACATCATGTAAATACAAGTTGAATGAAAGAATATATAAGAGTCTGAACTCCTGAGGCACAGCAGGTTCTCTGTCGGTGTATGCATGCTTACAAACCTTTCCGCTCACGCTTCCCGCTGCTAAGAGTAATTCTACATGGCAACATTCAGCCTCTTAATTCATAATTACAAGATAACGTTGCGCTGTAATAGATAAAATGGCACGCCATTATTCATGCAGCTTACAATAAATCAAAGTAACTCGTGGCGTCTTCATAGCAGTTAGCTCAGTACAGTATAATTGAGATTATGATCACAGACATAAAAGAGCTATTAGTTTCTTTCAGGATGCTAAAAATGAAGGTGTTGCAGCAAGTGTGCGAGACGCTACGATGATTTCAGGTCTGCAGTGCAGCGTTGAGATTTGTGCCAAAACATATTTGTGATTTCCTGGAGAAAAATCAATTTTTAGTCAAGCCCCCATCTGAGTTTATGAATTCATATTCGAGTTTGGCCCGAATATCGCTGGGAGCATTCGCAAATGTTTCGCAACTCCCAATTCACTGTGAGTCCAATTGAGACCTTGTCGCTATTTTGTGTCTCCAACTGGTCTCGAGTTGTCTCAGCCCAGTGTGATAAGGGCCTTAGGTTTTTTGGCTTTAAAACCCTGAAAAACAGACCCAAAGAGCTGAAATTTTAATATGTTGAAGCGTAAACATGGAGATTCCCAAAAAGGGTTAGCATGCCAAGATCAGATGATGATCAAGATGTAGATAAATAATTGAATTGGTGAATTCAATAAGGGCCCAACTCCATTTTTAGGATGGCCACATTTTTCGATGTCATAATTTTTCTGTTGGCAGATTCTCTTGAAAGTTTGATAGAAATCAAGAGAGCAATTATTTTATCATGTTAAAAACTGTTTTCCTTCCAAATAATTATATCCTGTGAAAATTAGAACAAAATTCTTTCAAAAAAAAAAAGGAGTTGGGCCCTTATTGAATTCACCACTTCAATTATATGAACAAGTGAAATTAAACAGTAGTTTACATTCAATATACAGTTTAATCACAGAATGTATTAAAGAAATAAATATTAAGAAATAAAAATACATATGGAAAATAATTTTAATAATCTAATTTATGCATTTCCTCGAGGTGATGCTTGTTGCCTTTGCGCGACATGTCAGTTTTGTTTATTGGATTAGTGTATAAGCTCCAACAGGAACACACGTATGATTTTACGTGTGTTTACCAACAGTTTTGACCGTTAAACTAAAAAAAAAATGTTAGTTGAATTAAAGTTAGCGGAGCTAAATTTAGCGGAAGCTGATTGGTCCGCTAATGGTTTTCAAAGTTAGCTGAAAAGCTAATCCCCAACCGAAAAAGTTAGCTTCGCTAATTAGCTGTTAGCTGATTAGCTGAGCTGTGCCCGCCAGTGTCTAGGTTGTATATAAATCAGAAAACAGAATATCATATTCGAATGTCGTATAACGACGTCATCGTGATGTCATCATGATGTCACGTCTCCACTTGAGGAAAGATGCGGGCGTGACATATGCGGTTGGAGGAGTCTTACCCTGCAGCAGGGACGTTGCTGTGGTTACCGTTTCGGGTACGCCGTCCACGCTGTAGATGGACTGGAGGAACTCTGGCACGCAATCGTTCTCATCTGTTATCAACACCTGAACCTGATTAATGCAGGAAAGATGGGATAAGAGCGGAAAGGTGGGAGGGAAAATAGAGGAAGGCATTGTAGAAGAATACAAAATTAGCATCTCTTTTATAATTCTAACATCCAGGAGACAAGCATCAGAAATTCTCTATGCAGGAACCTGACCCCAAAGCTTAATCTAAATTGCATTTTTTCCCCTTTTTTTGTTTTTTTTGTTTTTAGTTTTTCAAGTTGCCAGTTGAACACATCCTTTATCTTCCACTTCATGATTTTCCTGAGTCAAAAATAGAAATGTTCTGAGCATGTGTGTGCCTCACTGTGTGCGTTTTCCACAAAGGCCCTCCGCCGCTCTCCACCCTACAAGCTCCCTGTCACCACTGTGTGTAAAGTGTGAAGTGACAGCTGAGTAATAGTCCTGAAATAGCTGGAATAGGTTTTTCCAGTCTCCATCTCAAACTACGCAGCATGTAGCTGAGCACACAGAGAGATTTGGCCTGCTAAATCTGTGCCATCGAGAGTCTGACATGATAATTGGAGGAACAAAATCTCTAAAAATCTATTTTAAAGGACACAAAATACAATGAGTGACGTCTTAAGATTAAGAGCTCGTCGTGCCAAGCGGCTCAGAAGATTCTGTATTTTACACAGTTAATCTCCAGATCTCACTAACTACAAAAATAACTTCCTGAGACACAAAGACGCCGTCGGATCACTGTCCATTTGTTAACGTTTCAATCTTAAAGCTACAGTGTGTAGGATTTAGGAATGTCTATTAGCAATAAATGGAATGTAGCATTCATAACCATCTGTTCATTAGTGTATAATTCAATTACCTGCAACAACTAATTGATGTGTTTTCATAAGCTTAGAATGATCCCTTCATATCCACATGGGAGTGGGCCCCTCATGGAGGCCGCCATGTTGATAAAGTAGCCCAAAATGAACATGCTTACTATGTTTTTGGCATTTTACAGTGAGACCAAAAAGACTTAAGAAAAAAGAAGAGGAATCAGTGGTCGCTCCACTATACACTGTCTTCTGGTTGCAAGTGCAGACTAACAAGTTTGAGAACATTCATGTTTGTGAAATGGAGGATAATGCATATTGCTTATCACAAGAGAAGGCAAGGGGGCATGAACCCCCTCGCCAACGAAGCAAAAATATGAAGGGAAACAAAATCGTAATTGGTAATGGCATAATGCAATCTGCAACCTCATCACTAGATGGCACTAAATCCTACACACTGTAGCTTTAATAACACAATTTTAAATATAATAATCTACTTTCAGCTTCTCCCAATTGAAACTCGGGGTCACCACAGCAGATCCCTCATGGATCTGCATGTAGATTTGGCACAAGTTTTATGCCGGATGCCCTTCCTGACGCAACTCCACATTACATGGAGAATGAGCAGGGCTAGGGTTTGAACCGGGAACCTTCCGCACTGAAGGCGGTCACACTAACCGCTAGGCAAATATTTATTATTATTTTATTATTAATATTCTAATATTATTAAAATAGTATTTTACTTATTTATAAATAAATAAAATAATAATATTATTAAAATATTATTTTAATTATTTATAAAATAAGTCAAATGTTTTTTATGCCACTATCGGCGTGTGTTGTGATGTCAATAACTTAACGATGAGATCATCACTATTTATGCAGTCTTATCAGATGTTAATATTTAGCTCCTATGTGATAAACTCATGGCCAGCGGGCCAAATCTGGCCCCTCACAGTTGTTAATCTGCCCCTGACCTCGACCAAATCAGACGATTAAAGCCTCATTTATGCTCAACATTAAATACGGATATGGACAGAGCCTGTTGTCCATGCTCTGCATTAATTTAATCCCTATTTGTGTCTGTTTTCAGAAAACTTGCAGATTTGAACAAAACAGAGCAATACCACCAGAAATCATGGAGGCAGTATTGCTTATTGTTCAACGCCAAAGGCATTTAATGATGGCAGAAAATTTTAACGAGAGTTTTATTTGTATAATCTTATTATGAAGTATTTAATGGCCTCATAGACCACCTCCGTCTACACCACTGCCTACACTTTTGTCTCTTTTGCAGTAAATACATTATTGTGACTTCTTTGACTGTCGCCATGTTTGATGTTGTCAGAAACGTTTGAGCTTTAGCACTGCCCTCTAGTGGATGTATTGCTTCATAGCCGTACCGACATAAAGGACGTATGGAAGCATGTAGGAGTGGGTAGTAACACATTACAAGTAACATACATAAGTAAAAGAGTTGTTTTTTTTAGAGGAACAAGCACTCTTCACATTCCTTTTTTAAAATTGTGTTTCTACTCTTACTCTTGCTCGACTAAATTCTTTTGAGCCAGTAATCCACTTTTTCCTCAAGTACATTTGCCATAATGCCTTCATTGCCACCACTCTGGTCTAAATTGGTGGTATTTTTAAGACTGTCTACACATCAGGAGTGCAACAAAGTTCAGCTAATAGCACAACACACATTCGGTGTAATTATTCTGACACAAGTACAAGGTGCAGCACATCGTTCTGTCAAGTGCAACCAGTGTGTGCATGTGCGTGCATTGTGATGAGGTACACATAAATTAGGGTTGGGAAGACTAGTCATAATAGAAGACTACGAGTAGCTAGAAACACACTGGACAACTAATTTTCTTCTAGTTGACTAGTGGGGGAATTTAAATTTTCCTGCACAGCTACCAAAAACAGAGACTGTTTCCCAGAGGACAGAGATCAAGTAGTAACCAACACTGGCCAACATCCACCAGCAAGCAGGACTCCCTTCACTTAAAGGCTTTGAATAAATACCTTGCATTTAGTAGAACCACAAACATTGTTTCCATGTAGTTCACTGTGTTAATGTCGTATTTTTAACTTGCAGCTCCATAGTGGCTTTTTAAAATGAAAGTCAATTTGTAGTTTCACTGCTTAAATTTGACCTTATTAATTTATTGCCCAAATTAGTCAATGACTAGTCGATGAATAATGGTACCCAGTTAGTCGACTAATGATTTTCATTTGTCATACCACCCCTAATACAAATGTTTTACCTTGCTGGAGTGATAATAGTATAAACCACCGCCCCCCCCCCTCCAGGTGTTAGAATTTTCATGACTCACGGTTGTCTCATGAAAATTCCGTGAGAAGACAACCCAGATTTAAGATTGAAGAAAGTAGCTTGTAATTTATTAACTCTGTACTTTTTTAACTTGTACCTGAATTGATTTCTCAAGTAGGAACGTTAACTTTTAATTTTTTATGGTCGTAATTATACTTTTACTTGAGTATAGATTTTCAGTACTCTACCCACCAAGTATGTGGGCAGTGATGGTTACATAGTTCATATATTTGTGTTCTCGTTCTGAACCACATGAGCCGCAGCTCCATATAGCTATAATTGATTGGTTTGTAGATGGATGTGTGTCTGACGCCAGCGCGTTGTCAATTTCAAGAGAATTACAGTCCGACTCAGTAGAGGAAAATGTATGCAGGTTCATTTCAGTTCATTTTGTTGCTGTTGTAATAGTATTATTTTGGTATTGCTATCAGCAAGGAACAACTTTGCATGCGATACACGAGACTAGTTCCAATTCAGCAAATGAACAACCTCGCTGTGCAAAAATTGAGTCGCTGCAAACAGGAAAGGAGGAGAAGAGTGCTAATAATCCAGCCAGCCATGGCAATTCTGTTTTGGGAGAGATCAATAAGGTGAGTGACAACAGCCTACTTTGCTGGAACTCCCTGTAATTGGTTTGAAAGCCCGAATCAACCACAAAAATTATTTCAAACTGTAAACAAATCAAACCATGGTTCAGTTTGATCCGGACCAATGTTTGAGCCGGCTGGTGGTCTAAGAGTTTTTATTCCTTGTTAACCAAAGTGAAAAATCTCAAAGTGTTGTAAAAACACACTAATTTAATGTGGCTTGAAAGTTTTTCCTGTTATTTGTATTAGTTGCAATACCAGTTCTCAAAGCAAGGGGCAATGTGCACAATGAAATGCAGATATACAGAAACACAGATTGTGGTAATGGGGACCCGCAAAACCCACCTCACCAGAACATCACATAATTTTTACAAAATGTCACGTGCCTGCCAAAGGTAGCTAAACATATCACCGAGCTATGTAATGAGCAGACTTCCCTCAATCCCCAAAGACACAACAGTGTCCAGGACTAACAGAAGAGACTATACAGACCCTAACCCTAACCTTACCCTAACCCTAAGCTTAAAGGCCACATATTATGCAAATGCACTTATCCTCTCCATCTATTGCCTGCTCCCCCTTTCAGAAAATGTGTGCTCACACAGGCTAATCTGAGATTTTTCCAAGATGACGTCATTTACTTTGATTTCTGTTTCATTGCAGACAATATGAACCCAAGATATTTCATGTTTTCTGTGGTCGACTTCATTTCATTTGTTAGTATACACCCATTCCTGCATTTCGGGCCTGCAACTCATTCCAAAAAAGTTGGGACTGGGGGATTTAGGGATAGTAACGAGGTAAAATAAATAGGCAGCATGGTGGCCAAGCGGTTAAGTGCGATCGCTTTCTAAGCAGAAGGTTCAGGCCTGGTTCAAGGCCACCCCTGCCCACTTTCCATGTAATGTGGAGTTGCATCAGGTAGGGCATCCGGCATAAAACTTGTGCCAAATCAATATGCTGATCCATATCGGATATGCTGTAGTGACCCCAAGTTGAAATTGGGAGAAGCCGAAAGACCACAACAATGAGGTTAAATAAATAATGATGTTATTTCAAACAGGTGATGTCATCAGGTGATTATAATCATGATTTGGTACCAAAGCAGTATAGACAAAAGGCTGAGTCTATGAGCAGCAAAGCTGGGCAGAGGATCTCTAGTTTGTCAACAGATGTGTGAGAAAATTATTGAAATGTTCAAAAACAATGTTCCTCAAAGAAAGATGGGAAGGGATTTGCATATTTCTCTCTCTACAGTGCATAATACCATTAAACTATTCAAGTAATCTGAAGGAATTTCAATGCGTAAAGGGCAAGGATGCAAGCCTAAGCTGAACTCAGATTCATCAATAGCTGATATAATCACATGGACAAGGGATTACTTTGGGAAACTTTGTCAAGCACTACAATATATTCAATTCAATTCAATTCAATTTATTTATATAGCGCCAAATCACAACATAGTCGCCCCAAGGCGCTTCACAAGGGTAAGGTCTAACCTTACCCACCCCCTGAGCAAGCACAATAGCAACAGTGGTAAGGAAAAACTCCCTGGATGTTTTATAAGTATAGGAAGAAACCTCAAGCAGACCAGACTCAGAGGGGGGACCATCTGCTATGGCCAAACTATCAATGATACAGAAATACAAAAATACAAGCACAAAGTCCAACAAGAGATATAACACATGCACAGAGTGTCCAAAATATATATATAAACACACAATCTTCCTAACCGTCCGTCGACTGATGCCGTGTGTTGAAGTCCTGCAAATGGTGAAGGTGACGAGTCCAGACGCCGATAGCTGGTAGTCCAGTACGAAGTCCAACTTC
>OMMV01232762.1:0-10741 GCA_900302635.1 Chatrabus melanurus | reverse complement strand
TATGAATAATTAGGCATGTGGTTGCTTTGAAAGACAGCTCTTTGCTGGCGAGCCGAGTCCAGGGCCCCGCAAGTTGCTGTGGACTTGATCATGTTTGTCCTTTCTGAGCCCATCTGCTTCAACGTTCGATGTGTTGTTGTGCGTTCAGAGATGGTATTCTGCATACCTTGGTTGTAGCGAGTGGTTATTTGAGCTACTGTTGCCTTTCTATCATCTCGAACCAGTCTGCCCATTCTCCTCTGACCTCTGACATCAACAAGGCATTTTCGTCCACACAACTGCCACCCACTGGATATCTTCTCTTTTTTTGGACCATTCTCTGTAAACCCTAGAGATGGTTGTGGGTGAAAATCCCAGTAGATCAGCAGTTTCTGAAATACTCAGACCGGCCCGTCTGGCACCAACAACGTTCAAAGTCACTTAAATCTCCTTTCTTCCCCATTCTGATGCTCGGTTTGAACTTCAGCAAGTCGTCTTAACCACGTCCAGATGCCTAAATGCATTGAGTTGCTGCCATGTGATTGGCTGATTAGCTATTTGTGTAAACAAGCAATTGAACAGGTGTACCTAATCAGCATCCACATGTAGGATCTGACTGTCATCTTCGTTCACTGATTTCCCTGTGTAAAAAATAAAAGTAAGTGTATGCTTAAAGCTTTGACACCACACACTGTCAGCTAACCTGTGCTCCAGCTACAAAGACGAGAGTTTGCTCATACAGTGTGACTTAGCTGTTGCAGTTAAATAGGTTTACCTTTTAACTGTCATCTTTTAGCTGTTTGTCACAAATATCTTACAGAAAATGCAAATAGTTTCTTCAGAAGAGGTTTTTAAAGGCCAAACTTTGTTGACTTTGAAACACAATATGGGCAAAACTATCACTGAATGACACTGGTGATGACCTACCGCTTCCAAGTGTATTTGTCTCCTCTCTGCCCACATCTTGTTAAGTAAGAGACCTTTGCAGCTAATATATGATGCATTACTTACTAAGGTTTTGATGTTATCAGATGTATAACAGTGAAGAAGATAAGAAAATAGTTCAGATTCAGTCTCCTTGGGCATCTTCTCTCTTTTTTTAGACGAGGTGTTGATGTGTAGGCCTAAGGTTACATCAGAGACATTCGATCTTCAATACGAGCATATGGCAAGAATATAGACAGTAAACACTTTCCTACAAAGTGAGGAAGTTCTCCTTATATCTAAGCAAATATGCTAATGAAAATAATATGGTAAGTAGGACACATACTGGTTTATGAAATAATACATATGTTTAATATGGAGATGTCAAAAATCATTACTGTAAACTTTTTTCTTCATTCAAGCTTTCACATGCACCTCAAGTTTCACGGTGACATATTGACAAGTTCATTTGTGATTCCTGCAGCCTCAAAAGATCGATGTTGCCGCCCTCATCGTGTGTTTCTCATCCTCCAACAGAAATGTTGGAAACTAAATCCCTACGTCTTCATTTTAAATCCGGTTCACTGCAGTTACACAAATTGCTTCATACATAATACATCAGCTTTTAGTGATTTATTCATAACAACTATTAACATCATTACAGATACACACTTCAGATGCACTCATTAGTGTCTTCTTCATTGAGAGGTACACAGGTGTACTTTTTGTGTTTCTCCTGTTTGTTGTTAATTTGTCTGTTTCAATGTAGACATCATGCCTCCCTCCAGATAAATGTTGGATAGTGTGTTTTTACAGGCAAAGGAACATCAGAAAATAGATATCTTTCTAGTTTGTCATGATGATATGCATATTTAACACCAGAACTACTGGTCTTAAATGGAGAACCACTCTACAGCTGGGTATTTCTTCTTCTTATTATTATTATTATTATAATTGTTGTTACTTTAATTTATTTTATATAGCATCAAATCCCAACACCAGTCACCCCAAGGTGCTTCACAAGAGCAGGTCCAACATTAGCGAACCCAGCTCAGTTGGGACACCACCCACTCTGGCCACCACAACAGCAACAAAAAAGTTGAAATTAAAATAATAACATAGACAATATAAAATACAATAGATGCAATAAACAGTAAAAATAACGTGCAATATGAAATTAAAATTTAAACGATTCATGTAAGAACATGGTACAAGAAAAGAAGAGGAAATGAACAATTCCACATCAATTATAAGAAAGAGATAACAAATAAGTCTTCAATCCAGATTTAAATTAGTCCACAGAATCAGACTGTCTTATCTGGATAGGCAACTTGTTCCATAAAAAGGGTGCACGGTAAGAAAGGGCTCTGTAACCTGGTGCCTTCTTATTTAACCGCGGAACACACAGCAGACCTTGATCCCGAGAACACACAGCACGAGCCGGTACATAAGGTGTAAGTAAATCAACCAAATAGGGAGGAGCTAGTCCATGAAGAAACATTATTATTATTATTATTATTATTATTATAAGAAGAAGATCAGCTTCTTTGGGAGTGAGGAGGATGGACAGGATTAGGAATGAACAGCATAGATGGGGACGGTTTGGAGACAAAATGGGGTAGTGATTCGATCCCTACGCATGTCCTCTCCCACGGGGGTGGGTGTGCTCTCTGTGGTGCTTGCCGTGACTGTGGAGCCCTGCTTGACAATCCTCACAATCATGTCATCGCACGTCTATTTTTATCTTTCACACTTTGCACATAGATTGATAGCTTTCCCACATGCATACGCACACATACATTCATGGAACTCACGTCGTCTCAGTATAACCTATAACTCGTACAAACCTCTGCATCTTTCTGTGATCACTGCTATCATCCTGACCACCTCCTCTGTGGAGCAAGGTTTGTTGATTTTTGGAGGATTTTTTTCTCTCCCTCTCTCTTCACTGTCCTTGTTCGTGTCCTTGTTGTTGTTCCAGATGCTGTCTTTATTGGCATTTCTCTCAGTCACTTATTGTCATTGTCACTGTTAGATTAACGGTGCGTTTGTATGCCATTCCCTTAATTCATGGGAAAAGAAAATCGGGCAGCAAGTCGCTGCTGCCATATTAACAATTTGATATATTCTATACTGGAGTCAAATATACAGAAATGGTGTTAAAGAAGAAAAAAAAGTTGTTGAAAACCTGACACTTTTCACTGAGATAATGTCACTCTGTCACGATCAGTGGTGGGTACTTAAAATACCTAAAATCAATACTCATGTATAAGTACAATTACTACAATAAAAACTGCTCAAGAAAAAATGAAAACTGCTATCTGGGGGGTCATGCACATGGACTGACTGACTCTGGTTTGTACTATTACAAACATTTATGTGCACCTCATCACAATGCATGCACATGTGCACACTGGTCGCACTTAGCACAACGATATGCTGCACTAATGCACTTTATACTTGTGTTCTTTCGACTTCTCCCAATGTCAACTTGGGGTCACCACAGCATATCCAATATGGATCTGCATGTTGATTTGGCACAAGTTTTATGCCGGATGCCCTTCCTGGAGCAACTCCACATTACATGGAGAGTAGGCAGGGGTGGCCTTGAACCAGGAACCTTCTGCATTGAAAGCGATCGCACTTAACCGCTCGGCCACCACGCTGCCAATGTACTTTATACTTGTGTCAGAATAATTAAAACAGGAACGCGCGATGTGTTACTGGCCGAACTTTGTTGCACTGCTGATGCGCTGACAGTCTTAAAACTGCAGAAAACATCACACACGGCACCTGCTTTCAGCTTGTGCGCACATGTTGAACTTTTAAATACAATTTGTGTTCAGTGGGACTAACTGTGCGCACGGTGCGCTCCAACTCCACAACACATATGCAGTTAAAATGCGAATAGCGGCGGGGATGATTTTAGGTGATCACAACAATAAATTACAACCACGATACTCAGCAGATAAGCTATTTGGACCTATCATTGCAATTTATAAGTCTGATTTCACCTGAGCCTTAAATTGAGCTTTCACGTGCTTGCGGAGGTTGGAAGATGAGTTTTTAAAAAGCGGATATTACGGTGTTTCTTGGGAGGCTCAGCAAGTGCTCCATCACATAGTTTTTATTCCAAAATCTAAAAGGGATTGTCGCTAGCTGCTTCTTGTTCTGTGTCTTCTATCATCATGTTTGCATCATAGTCCACCGCCTCACCGCATGCAGCTATTCATCCTGCTGTCCCCCTCCTGATTTAGACCAGAGTGGTTGTAACAAAGGCATTCTAGCAAATGTAAAGTAAAAAGTAGACTACTGGCTCAAAATATGGCTCTAGTAAAAGTACAAATACATTTTTAAAAAAAGGGAATGTTAAAAGTGCTTGTTCCTCTAAAAACCACTTTTTTACTCATGTGCATTACTTGTAGTGCGTTACTACCCTCCCCTGGTCATGATGCATCCAAAAGAGCTTTATCTTTAAGTTTTGCATTTTCCAAAATGGATTGCATCATACTGTTGTTCCGCAGGGACGTTACACCTGCTTCTGATTTAATCATCTCCTGGCCGGTCTGCTGCATCCTGCTTGTAAGCAGCCTCCAGAGATTAGTTCACCTTGTACCAACAATCTCACCCTGTCTTTATCCTCCCCAAATTACTGTATGACTCCTCTCTCCCGGTGTCTTTTCACCTCAAAGTACCGGTGCTGCTACCAACACCAAACAAACCAACACCACACAAATCCTCTAAGGGTCTTCCAACCTCTCCAGCATGGACTCAGTTTCACTGTCCAGACCATTTCAGAGTGAACTCTCGTCTCAATTAGCGCTCCAAGGGGAGGAAGTGCACTTTCTCTTCAGCTGGAGCTGCAGAGCACTCCACATCTTCCCTCATTATCTGCACTCAGTTAAACCCTCTCAAACAAATCGCCCTAAACCTCTAATATGCATTCGTCAAAACAACAACAAAAGAAAATACATGTTCGTCTTCCCTTTTAGCAACTTTTATTTTCCTGGACTGTTTCTTAGTTAATGCAGAGTTATATTTAATAAGACAGAGATAAATCTGAGCATTATTGTCTGGTAAAAAGACAACATTTTTCCAGCCAGTCACACAAAGCATGGATTTCATTAATACTGGCCGTTATTGCCACGGTGAATGCTTAAAGGTAACTCATCATATTGCCAATTTTGTCAGTCTCTTCCATGGAGAAACACTTCTCTGAGTCCCAAGCTTTGTGTTTGTATTTACGCCTTTGACTGCCAGGCAGAGTAAATATTTTATTTTGACAAACTTCTAATTCTCTCCTACACAATAGCAAGCTGTTACTGCAGCGAAATTTTGCTTCTACAAGCAATTATCGCCAAAGGACTCCACAAGCTGAGCTTAGTGAACTATTGTTAGAAGCATCAATCCCTTCAAGAATATGAGATTTAATGCATGAGAGGTGAGACTTTTCATTCCGCTCTGCAGAAATGAAGCTTTGTCCGCTATATTTGTTTGGGCCTAAGGTATTGTGTTTGCTCGCATGGAAATTTGTTCAAGGCCAACCTCATTTAAATTGGACCAAAGATAACATGTTTAACCATACAATTCAATGCTGAATTTTTCCATATACTTGAGCTGCAAGGTTTTTTTTTTGTTTTGTTGTTTTTAAAAAAAATAAAAAATAAATAAGTGCATATCAGAAAAACAATGCTTAAGTAGCTTTGGCTGTTGTTTGTGATAATAAACAAAATGCACCAAAGCACGGAGTGCCGCATTATAATGGTGTTAGGAAGCTGAAATGAGATTCAACATTTTTACCGAATCTGTGTTTGATTAACATTTCCCCTCATTTGTTTAAAACATGATTACAATGCAGCTGAATGTGATGACAACTTTGGATTTGGATTTGGCATGGGATAAAAACTCACTATGATGGATTACCCCTTTGAAGTAACAAGTATCAACAATTTGATATTGCATAAAAGAATGAAATGAGGAAAATACGTGGAAGTGCATTTAAAGGATAAGTTAATTTATTTTTTACAATCTAAGGGCACATATCCATGTAGCACTTTTTTTCTGAGTGCCAGGCTCTTTTTACAATTGGTCCAAATGAGACTGGATGGTAGGTGGTCGCATAGATTAAAAAGCACCTCATCCCCCACGATCTTTTTCCAGAGAGATCCACCTTTTTTGTGCGATGGCTCTGAATCCTTTAAGGTGAAAATGTTTGAACCTTTCAGAAAGGTAGCTGTATCGTCACTGCAGCACCTTTTCAGGCAACCAATCAGATGTGGCAAAACTCATCACCCTTTGTTTTGGCCGTTCTCCACCTACCGTCAGCTGACATGTCAGACAAACTCTATCCCGACAGAGACAAAAAAAAAAAGCTCATCTATGGGAGCAGATTGACAGAAATGTTGCTGGTTATCATTGTAGGCATTAGCATAAACTTGTTCAAATCTGTTTATTGTTGTCATAGGAACAAAACCCACATGGAGCACTTTTTTTTAATGAAAATGCTAGGATGAAGCGCTCTTCAGCACCCTTCTAGTGCTTTTCTGCTGGTAAAAAATTCACTATATGAACACAGGCTCTTATTATTAAAATAATTTAAGAATAAAACCAGCAATATATGTTGTAAGTGCTGTAAGAATAAAATGCAAGAAGGAATTAATAAATATACTTTGCAATTTTAAGGTTCACAAAACTGAGTTCGTTCAAAGCTCTACTACAGGTGCCCTAATTCAATTCAATTAAATTTATTTATAAAATAAATAACATCACATCAGTTGTCCCAAGGTGCTTTACAAGGGTACGGTCAAACCTTACCCTCCCCCGCAGCAAGCACATTGGCAACAGTGGAAATGAAAGACTCCCTAAGGCATTTTTGTGATTACAGGAAGAAACGTCAAGCAGACCAGACTCAGAAGGGTGACCATCTGCTTTGGCCATACTACCAATGACAAAAAAAATTGAACAAATTAAAGCACAACAAAGAATTGCCAAAGATTGCCACAGACAAAGAAAGTGGAACTAAGCATCCTGAGGCCTCATTTATCAACTGTTCTTATGCACAAAACGGGAACTAAATGATGTGCACGACCATTTTAATGCTTAAGTAGTGATTTATGAAAATAAACTAAACAACAAAATGTTCACATATTTATGCAAACTGTGACCCATGCGTACAAACATTTTGGAGAGGGTGACGTGAAGCCAGATAGTCGGAAAAATATCATCAATATTACACATAAAATGATGCCATGTGCCAGTGAGTCAATTCCACTTCACACACATCACATTTAAGCCGACTCAGATCTTACATCAAACCACACGATTAATATATCATTAGTGCACTGCAGCTGCTAAATGGAAATGGTTAAAAAAAAAAAAAAGGATAAAAAGGTAAAAAAAATAAAATAAAATAAAAAAGTAAAAAGTGGTGACTGGATTATCGCCATCATTTGGACAAGGTGTAAAGTCCTCCTGCTATATTGGAAAGAAACAAATTGTTTCCCTCCTTCAGTTTTATATTAAAAATGGGCTCACGTTATCTTCACTGCTCACATTTTATTAGGAGGGATTTTATCTTCATAAAGACAACAGCGTGGTGACATCGCAGCAGCGCAAAGGATTCTGGACAAGCATTACGATCAATAATTGTCTAATTATTCTTTTATTTGGAAAGTTTCATGCTGGTTCTTGTGGTGAGCTTGTTAAGCGTTAAAGTAATGTTCATCAGTGATTGTAATCTCTAAATTAAGAACCAACATGTGACACCATGAGTGAAGGGTCATTATGAATGGTTCGGTTCAAAACTACTAATGGGCAGGTATAGCATCGCCACCTAGTGTTATTTATTGTTTATTCATTGTTTTTTGTCATCTCACTATTGTGATCACACAGAAGCGCCTCGATTTCTGTCTGAGAAACGTTTTTGTTTTTTTCCTGCTCTTCCTCTCAGGTGCCATAAGTCCATGGTTCAGGCTTCATATGTACAGTCCTGGACAAAATTATTGATACCCCTGAATTTTATATACACATTTTAAAATATGGTCAGAAATAAATGCAAACAAACCAATTCCGTTTCATCAAAAATATTTTTAAAAATGTACAAAGTTATTTGGCAACAACAACAAAACAAAATGCTTTCATCAAGTGAAACAAAAAAATACTGACATAAAATATATGCCGGACACAGTTATTGGTATCCTTTGATGAATTTACAGTAAATCATCACTTTTACAGCCAGTTTTCTTGAGACAGGGGATGGATACATGAACATTTCCAAGTCACTGAATATGTCTTGGACTTCATTTCCATCAATCATTAAGAAATACAAACAGTATGGCACTATATGGTAAATCTGTCTGGAGGAGGCAGTTCTGAAAAAATTGAGTGACCATGCAAGAAGGAAAGAGTGAGGAAAGCCACCAAGACACCCATGACAATTTTGAAAAAGTTATAGGCATCCCTGGCTGTGATTGTTCAAACTGTGCACAGTGTAACTTTTAACTGTTGCATCACCAGTTATACAGCTTCATGGTGGACTGGCACAGAGAAGGATTTTCTTAAAAAGATGTCAAATTTCAGCTACAGTTTGTCAGAAGGTGCATGGGAGATGCTAGCCTTGATTTGATCTGTTTTGTTGTATGAAAATCCTTCTCTGCTCCACTCCACTGTGCAGCTGCACTATGTTGCATTATGCACAGTTTCTCGAATCACAGCCACAGAAGCAGATAACTCATGGGTGTCTTGTTGGCTTTCCTCACTGGTCTCCTTCTTGCACGGTCACTCAGTTTTTGAGAAATGCCTCCTCCAGACAGATTTACCATGCAGTACTATACGGTTTGTATTTGTTAACGATTGATGTAAATGAAGTACAAGACATATTCAGTGACTTGGAAATGTTCATGTGTCCATCCCCTGAGTTGTCTCAAGAAAACTGGCTGTAAAAATGATGATTTACTGAAAATTCATCAAAAGGTACCAATGAATGTGTCCGGCATACATTTTATGTCAGTATGTTTTGTTTCACTTTATGAAAGCGGTCTGTTTTGTTGTTGATGCCAAATAACTTGGGACATTTTTTAAACTATTTTGATTAAACAAAATTGGGGGGGTTTGCATTTATTTCTGACCATATTTTAAAATGTGTACATAAAATTCAGGGGTATCAATAATTCTGACCAGGACGGTATATTTGAATATTCATGAGGTGTTTTGCATTGACCATTTGTTGTTGAATGTGGGCGTGTAGAGGGCGGGATATGAGGCAGATCGATCTCTGCACAATTCGAAGTAGTGTGTGATTTATGAAGAGGATTTTGCTCACAGGTGTGCGTACGAACGGTTTTATCTGACTTTGTTCGTACGTATGCTTTTAGTAAGAATCCTACGCAATGTTTCATAAATGAGGCCCCTGGTGCTTATAAGGTCCAGTGGTCATGTGAACCATTAGTGCAAACCTAATGACAGCACACATTTCTTTTTCATCAATTTGGGGAAAATGGGATTTCTCTGATATGATGCAATTGTCAAAGGTAAGTAGAACACTCAGCTGCTTGATCAGCTAGAGTTTGCCTTTAACTGCTCTTTTGCAGTTTTATGGTTACAAAAACGGTCCACAGTAAGTCAATGTGTTTGATGCATCCACATTTTGGGCTCCACTAATAAAATGAAAGATCGGGAAACTAATTTTTCAATGGTAATTGATTACTTTCTTACAGTACCTATGTTTACTTGAAAGCATTTGGACTTTTTTGTCTTAGTGTGGAGCCACCACACTACACCTACACAACATGTATATGCTCTTTGGTGCCGGTACTTATCTCCATATTCCCTAGCGTTCCCTAGAGTTCACAGGAGGCCAGTCCAACACAGATTACTTCCCCAGCCAAGACCAGTACCCATTTACAGCTGAGTGGACTGAGACAATGCAGATGAAGTGTCTTGTCCAAGGAGACAGACAAGTAACATGAGCGGGATTCTAACCCAGGTCAACATATTGGCAGGCCAGCTCTTTATCTACTGAGCTACCTGCTATACATCACTACACATCTTGATTTGAAGATGATGAGAACCTTTTTTTGTTGTTTTTGTTGTCTTTGTCTTGGAGTACGTGGCTCTATGGCATTGGAGTTGGACAGGACACTTCATCTACAACGTCCCAGTCCAACCAGCTGTAAATGGGTACCGGGATTGGCTGGGGAAGTAACATGCGATGGACTGACGTCCCATCCAGTGGGAGTTGTGGACTCTCATCCACTTCATACTACAGTCTTTGTGAATATGCACTGGCCTGATGGGCATCAGAGCCTGTATAGGACTTACTCTCTCTGTCTCTGTCTGGCTCTTTGTCTTAAATTGAACAAGAACCTGTTGTTACACAGAGTTGGGATACTGTGTCAAACGTCAACATAGCCACCATGGAGCTGTCAGGGCTGATAGCTGGAGAACATAAAACACAACATCAGTGGGTCCAGCCAGCGAAGTGGTGGCTTGGAGATTTGAAAGGCGGTCTTGTGACAGAGGTTAAATTCCCTATCAGACAGGAAAATCACTGAGATGCCCTTGAGCAAGGTTGTGAATCCCCAAGTTGTTCCCCATATGTAGTTGAGCACCGTGCATGGCAGCACCCTCACATCGATGTGTGTGAATAGGTGAATATGAGGCATTATTGTAAAGCACTTTGAGCATCTGCATCAGATGGAAAAATGTGGTACAGAAATGCAATCCCTTTACCATTTAACCCTTGCAGGGAATCGAGATGCAGAGCAGTGAAGAATGGCATGAATTGACCGTGCCAAGACTGACGTAATCCCACTCACCTGTTCCAAGCCTGACTCTCCAA
>OMMV01232761.1:0-13163 GCA_900302635.1 Chatrabus melanurus | reverse complement strand
CCATTCTATTTCTTTCATCCCTGATAAAAAAACACCACTTTCTCGTGGTAATTAATTAAAGATATATCTGGCAGGTTTTAAGCGATGTCTATGCCAAGGAGTTAAGCGTCTCCAGTTTCTATCATCTCATTTTCCAAGCAGCTCGTTCCTGCTGTTAGTCAAAATTTAAACACCAACTGTGAGGACAAGTAGAGACTTGTTGGGATTTAAGTGTGTAGCTGTGATTAACAAGACACTTGAGGACGAAATAGTGTCAGATATGGTTTCCATTACATTGCCCTGAATTATTTTTTTACTTTTCCATTGAGCTTCTTTATAAAATAATAGACTATAGGTTTGTGAGTTCAGGTAATAACCAGTCATTAAGAATTGACCATTTTTTAAAATGACTGCCAGAAACATCCTCCAGTTAAAAACAAACAAACAAACAAAAAAAACCACACACAACTTTACATGAAAGTAGATTTGGTTGGTTCTACAACAGACTGTACATGTGCCTGGGAATATAGAGTTTCTGCGATCTTTTATGACAACTGTGCACAAAGGCTGTATGTCATTGTTGGACCTATCGGTGGTGCTGTAGTGCAAATCTGTTCTGAGAATCACCCGGAAATGGAAAGAGATGAAGAAACTCAAACACTTTTTTAAGAAGGTCCTGTCTGCGGACTGCAAGGCAGGGGTGGAACGTGTAAGGGCGTAACTTGTAGCAGGCGGCGTAACTTGTAGCAGGAGACATATTTTGCGTAGCAAGTGCTGCCTACGCTAACTCCCAGTTTAAACAGTTAACGTATCATATTATGTACCCTAACCCTTTTATAATTTCTAAACAAATGTGGCTAACTTTTATGAACTCCTTCCTATATCCGGTTTGCACGTTCTCCTCGGATGTTGTTGGCATCTAAGTAGGCGTGTCTTCTGTTGTCATTGGTATCTAAATAGGTGTGGCTTGTAGTGTGGTGGGGCATGTCTCATATGCTTGCAGGGCGTGTCTCGTACTCTTGCAGGGCGTGTCTCATAGTCTTGCGGGGTGTGTCTTGTAGTCTTGCAGGGCGTGTCTCGTAGTCTTGCAGGCTGCAGACCTCACCTGGGAGTAAATCTCCCGTGTCAGTAAACCTCTGAGGGTAAGGAAATCGATATGACAAAACCACTTTACAAACTCCGAAGATGTTGATAAGTTAAATACGGTATGTAAAACAACATCACAAATGGTGATATGAGTCCTTAGTCTAAGCGAAAACATCTATGTTAAAATAAAAATACATATTTCCATATTTGCGTCAGATTGGCTGCCGTCTTTTCCTTAAAGATGATGAAAATACAAAACCCATAATTCCATGCATCAGACTGCCGTCATTTCCTTGCCGTCAGAGGAGATTTTTACTGACACAGGAGATACTCCCAGGTGAGGTCTGCAGCCAGACCCTTCTCCTTTATTCAACTGCTGTGCCAGTCTGCCATAAAAGTAGTTTATCCCTTTTGTTTTCCTCAACCTCTCTGTCAGATACATTTGCTGTGAAACAAACACAATAAGTAAAATTTCTTCATGCAGTTTTAAAAAAAATGTTTTCACAATCATGACTTCCTCTTTTGAGGAAACTTTGATGTACACGTTTGCGTCATTGCGCTAGGCAGCCATGTTGTACACCCATAAGTTAGCAGACTCAGAATACGTCTCTTTTTCAAGTCTACGTTGGCTGAAATTTCCATCGCACTCACCGATGCATCGCTATCTGCGTCTTAACAAAAGCTCATATACTCTATAACACCTGTTGATTTCAGATATGGTAAGGGAGCCGTTTTGTAAAACAAAATTATGAGCCAAAATCAATAGTGACTTGAAATGAATTCAGATCATACAGCACATTTTTTTGGTTGCATTTTGTACAAGGGGGATGGGATGAGACAGGAATTAGTGTTTTTTTGTTTTAGAAATTTGAAAAGATGAATTTAGCTTGCATAGATTTCCAAATGTCATTGGGAGGAGCACCACCAATATGCTAACAGTTAGGGGTATGAATTCTAAAACAAGGTAGCAGTACAGAGATCCATGACAGTATTGTTACTGAATATTCTGGATCATTTGCTGGGTTTGTAGGAGGCAGGGGTTCAGTCTTTGGCATGCTGACATCTTGGGCCAATATTCAGAGGAAAAACCTCTGAATGCATGCATGTGATGCCATCTGGGCTTGAGGGTTGATGTTTGGAGACACCTGGGGCTGAGCTTGATGTTTCTGAAAATGGAGTCAGTGAGCTGAAGGTCTCATGAAACCTGGGGTTTGTTGTGGCTGCTTGGTTCTTGTGCTGAGAGATGTGACACCGCTATTGTCATACTAACACACTTGGAAACTCGGAAAGCAGATGTTCTAGGCTTTGAGATGTGAGAGTGCTGTTGGCAGAGTTGACAGATGAGTTTGATTTTCATGCTTACCCTCTGTAGGCCAGAGAGCACAAAGATCAGGCTGAGTTAGTGGCAAGACACAGAGCAGCAGATGGTAAGGGATAGTGCAAAGCAAAGACTAACTTTACTGGAATTTTCTGCTCACATGAATTTGCGCTCAGAGTGCGTGATCTTAGCAATCTGCTGTATTATTTAAGCTGAACAGTTTTGGTAATTGATTTAAAACAAAAAACATACAAAAAAACAATCCCTCCCCCCAAAACAAACAAAAAACAGAGCTGTGTTTGCCAAGTTTGTTAAAATTCAGTTGAGTCATGAGTAAAGTTTACTTGTTTGCACAATGAAACACCATGGGGCTCGGAGCTCAGTGTGATATAACTGTTTTCACATTTAATCCAATGCCAAACTGGTATGCATGCATTTGTGTGTCTTGTAGAATCTCTACAGAGAGGTTAAAAAAAACCTTGCATGAAAAATCTCATTAAATTACAAGAACAAAAGTAGCTACAGGAAAGTCAAGCAGCAGAAGCCCATGTTTTGAAAAGTTCTCATTTGAATAAATATAATCCCTTAGCATGAAGAAGAAGTAAATTCACTGTAGGCTCTGAGGCCCACTCGTGCCGTTGATTGTCCTCGGAGTCCTTAGCGTGGAACAGATGAGAATCTGTGACTCCCCCTGGAAGGAATGCCAGTCCATTGCAGGTTGCTTCCCCAGCCAAGGCTGGTACTTATTTATTTTTGGGTAAACTGGGACAATGCAGATGAAGTGTCTTGTCCAAGGACACAGACAGGTAGCATGACTGGGAATCGAACCCAGGTCTTGTTTGACTGTTGGCCAAACTGGAATTGTTAGATCTGGTAATTACTCTGGTCTAACAAATGTGAAGGATTCTGATGACATTTTACACAACTGACGGTTGATAAAATTTAGTTTTTCTTTTGAAACAAGAGTACATTGAATATTTAACCTGATGTCATTTTTCATTAATTGGAGTAGATTTCTTCATGATCAAGTTTTGGCATATGAAGATTGAAGATAGTCGGTACATAAGTATTTGGACAGTGATCATTTTTGTAATTTTGACTGTGTACACCACCACAATGCAGTTGAAATGAAGTAGTCAAGATTTGATTGAAGTGTAGACTTTCATGTTTAGTTCACAAAGGCTTAACAAAAGTAATACATTAACCATTTAAGTGAAAATAAGCTGTATTGGGGTGAAGCCAGGTGACTGACCTGGCCATAGGACAGTATTCCATTTCTTTGCTTCAAGAAGCTCTTGGGTTGCTTTGACAGTATGCTTTAGGTCTGCACTGTGAATCAGTTTGGCAGCATTTGGCTGAATCTTTGCAGATAATATAGCCATGCACTTCAGAATTCATTATGCTACTTCCATCAGCAGTCATATCATCAGTAAAAGCCAGTGACCCAGTTCCATTGGCAGCCATAGATGCACATGATATAACACTGCCTCCACCGTGTCTGACAGATGATGTGGTGTACTTCAGACCATGAACTGTTCATTTCCTTCTCCATCCTCTTCTCTTCCCATTATTCTGGTACAAGTGGATCTTTGTTTCACCTTTGTGAAAAATCTTGTTCCTTTTTTTAAAACATGATTTCTGCCAAAGTCTAATCTGACCTTCCTGTTCTGGAGTGTTACCAGTGGTTTGCACCTTGTCATAAACTGTCTTTACTTACAGTATATTCATGAAGGCGTCTCTTGATTGTTGACTTTGACAATGATATACCTCCTTCCTCCAGAGTGTTCCTGACTTGGTGTTGTTGTGAAGAGCTTTTTCTTCTCTAAAGGCACAGTCACACCTAGACATTTGGGCTAACATAGATGAACTTACTTGCAAACGTCGGTATCCGCTAGCCTCCGCTTGCCTCCGCTGGGCTCTGCCATCCTCCGTCGATGAACGTCGGCCGCATTCAAAAATTTCAACATGTTTAAAATTCCTCGCCGTTTGCACACGTACCTCTGGCTGCATTGGAGACCATGGATGAAAAGTAATCTCTGCTATGACCAAGTTAGCCGCCGTTAGCCTCTGTTAGCATCTGCTAGCCTCCGCTAGTCAAAGTTACTGGTGCAATTGTCTACGCTGGGTGTTGCTTCGCCCTGCTTGCTCAGAATCACTGGACGTTGGTGTTGTCGAACCCCTCTCCCGCACGTTGCCACGTTGGCAAAGGTCCCGCTTGTTCTAATGGAGCACTGGCTAACGCCCGCCTCTGCTGGCCTCCACTATCACCACATTGTGGAATGCTGTGCTGTGTTTGAGGTTTGCTACCAAACTCCGGAAATGGGACTTTTGCTGACGTGTGACCAATTTTCTCGACTTTGCCCTGTGTTCACCACACGCTGGGGAAAACCTCATAGTGTGACTGCGCCTTAAGGAAACACTTTAGTTGTCTTCTGTGGTCTTCTGGGCATTTTGGTGTTGCTTAGGTCACCAGTGTATTCCTTCTTTTTTAAGAATTTACCAAACTGTTGATGTGACCACTCCTAAACTTTCTGCTATCTGTCTGATAGATTTATTTTGTCTTCCAGTGTAATTGTGGCCTCCTGCACTTGCATCGACACCTCTATGGATGTTGTTCTCTCTGGTAGGCTGAGGCCTGGAGGGAATATCGCCATAGTTCACTTTTCCAGAACCTTTGACAAGGGTACTACTGCTACTTATTCATTAGGCCACTGAGAGTAAAGTGATAAAGGAGCTAAAATAAGCAGGAATGAAAAGAAATCTTCCTGAGAGTAACAGCAGGAAAGCAGGTAAAAATTGTTTGATTAATTATATATGTTGAAATGAAAATTGCTAATTTGTTGCATGATTAAAATACAGTGACATGAAAAGTGTTGCCAAAGTTAAGATATTTTGAAGAGTTCAAGCGTCATAATGTGTGTTTTATTGACATAAAACCTTCGGCACTGAATGGTTTTCTTAAATTTGATTAAAGGCTTGTATTCATGCAATGAATCCATTGGAGTACATTTTTGTGAGCAAGAAAGAAAAATTGAACATGCATGTGTAATAGTGTCATATCGTCACTCGTAAGGGGAAATGAACAGAATGTTAAAGAGGGTTTATCCAGATGGTGTTGCCACATCGTAACGATCAAACAAGAAGAAACACTCACATTGAGAAACATCGTGAGGCTGATCTGATGGTTTAAGGGCAAATTTGTGATTGGTCAGACATCACCTCAATGGGGTCAGGGGGGTTAGAACAAATAAGGTCTTTGTTTACCATTGGCCAAAAACTCCAATGATTAGCTGATCTTTGTTCTAACCTGCCTGGTACAAATGCAACAAAAAGTGAAGTAAATAGAACAAAACAGGAAGATTTGGATTCTGAGGCTGGTCGCTGGATGACTTTTAACCCCGAGGACTCGACTGAGTGGGAAGATGCCTCCTTCCAAGTAAACTCTTCAGAACATCAAAAAGGGGTCAAAGGTCTAATCCAGCAACTGATGGTTATTTTGATCATTGCAACACCAGTCTTTTAATATAATTTTACATTTTTCTTGAAATGAGCTACAATCTTCAGGTTGTGAGTACGACAAATTGTCCTTCAGCCAGAGGGTCAATCAGTCTCATTTTGAGGGATTAAATGTGGTGGTGATTTTTCAGTTGCTATACATCCCTAGTTATGGAAAATGTGTGATAACACTGCATCCATGGTAGTTTTCTAGCATTATAGTATTGTCATTATCAATATGCATGGCAGATAAATAGATTTATTCTCACCTATATGATTAGGTTTAGTTTTTTGAAGATATTTTTTAGTAATTTTTGCCTATTTTTTTTTTTTTGCATATTTTTGCAACTTAAAGGTAGGGGTAAAGAATCTGTCAAAGAAACTACCATACTAACCCCAGCACTTTCATTTGGGTATCATTGTCAAGAGAAAAGATTGGAAAACATTTCCATATGTATTATGGCTATTGAGCGTCACCGGTTGTGGCACCACCATTAAGAACGAGGGATTGGCTAAAAAAATAAATACAAAAATAAAAAAATGTTGCTTTTTTTACAATATCATTGACACTAGACTAACTATCCATCCTTGGTACTTTAATTGGCCCCAAAGTGGATTTCCATGCCAAGTTATGAGCAGATAGGGGGGAATTCTTTCATCCCACAACCAATCATACATCAGCCCTATTTCACAAACATTTTGCAGAGGAAAACTACCATGGATGCAATGCTATCACATATTTTCCATAACTAGGGATGTATAACTACTGGAAAATCATAATGAGATTTAATCCTTCAACATGAGACTGATGGCCAAAATTTAGGGGTCTGGCTCAAGGACTAAAACTTGAGGAAACAATTTCATTATATATAATATAGAGTAGGCCAGTGCATTTATTGATAAGTTTAAAATGGGGAAGTCTCAGAGATAAAGACAGTGAGCATGCTGGGCTAAATTCTTCCACCAATAGCCTTGTATTGATCAGAATCTTATTCTATAGGTAAGATGATTGACCAAAGCCACCTTACTGTGAGGGCTGTAAAGTGAGAGTAACAAACAATGTCATATATTGATTTCCAATGAATAGCTGCCAAATGCAAATTCAGCACTTGGACACAACTCCAGACTTTTTACCTAATTTGCCATGGAATAATGATGGAGCAGGCCACACATACCCATGAAACTGCTTGTCAGTCAATTGTCCAATTGCTTATGGCCTCTGAAAACGGGACTATGTATTAAAATTGCTGTAATTCCTCAATGTTTTATGCTATATTTTTGTTATCATATACCCCCATTATGACCACCCTTGCATTAAAGCATTAATGTGGAGGTATACATATTTGAGCTTGTACACACATTTATGGCAAATATATCAAATATTTGTGCACTAAAAATCAATCTAAGCAACTGTGAAGTGGTAAAGATATGGAATAGTGCAGATTATTGAAGCCATTTTTAAAATTTCTCCACATCTTTAAAACAAAAAGAAAACAAATGACCTCCATCATCTCTCATGGATCTGTTTGTGTCAAGGGTAAATGGTACGACTTCTAGCACAGGGACAAAGCACACAGTGTGCTTCACAATAGAGGCCAATAGATTCTCCCAGCATGCACTTGTCCATTCTTGTCTTACACACAGCTTGGTGGCCAGATACCCAACCTTCAGAGAATGGTTCATCCACATCTTGCTGTTGTTCTTTTGTTTGCCATCACTTTTTCCATCAGGTTAGTGTCAGAGATGAAAAACAAAGAAAGATAGAAGTGATAGCAAAGAGACTTATTGCCTGAAGTGAGGCGAAGCAGAGGAAATGGGTGATTTTATGAAATCCAACCTTAATAGATTTTCCCCCCAAAAATCAATCATTATAATTTTCAATCACTTATAAATCAATAGATCGTACAAATGCATTTCCTTCACATCACTGTTAATGACCTATACTGTGGCTTGCATTTGACAATATTCTCCATGCTAGTGTGTGGTAGCTAACCATGCACATCACGTAACTTTACACACTTCAGCCCTATCAAAGTTTCAACTAATTTTGCCACTTGCGTTTTGCCACTGCAGAGCAGGTGGCTCTGTGGGCTAGGACCGTGATGACTAATATATGGTATATATATGCAATTTTTTAATTGTATGCATTAATTGTAGAAATTCGTTCCAGAAGTGTCAATTATAATTGAAGCAAAATGAATCATGAGCAAAATGATACATTTTATGATGCGTACCATCCTGCCTCAAAGAGCCAGTGCTTAATCTTGTTGTTGAATAAAAAGGTTTCACCCTTACTGTATTGTTGAGCTTGACATTATTATCTGAGATTTATTGTTCTCACACAGCAATTTAGCAAAGCTAAAGTCAGGTCTGGGAGCATGCACTTTTGCCGTGCGTCGCTGCATCCACTACACGACGGAACTGTCTTAGGTCCTGGACAGCAACCACTCAGGCAGAAAACTGGTCCATCCCGACCTCTCGAAAGTAACCATCTATCTGGGAAATGTGAAAGGTGAAAGTTGGGTGTCCTCTTGTCCTTCTCCAGCTGCTGGGGTCCTCAACACAGAGGCACCTGTGTGCCGGATCCTGTCCTGAGAAATGCGCCACATGGCCAAAATGTCATAGCTGACGTTCCCCAACAATGTAAGTGATATTCCTCATCTGAGGCTACCTAAATAACAGCTTGTTTGACGCAGTCATTCCAGCAGTACCCAAGGATCCCCAGAAGATACCTAGTACCAAATACATGCAGTAATTGCCTTAGGTCACCGGTTAGTGACCAAGTCTCACAACCATACAATAAGACAGGAAGCACCAGGACCTTCGTTCTCCTGTAAAGGCATCTGCATCACCAAAGACCTCTGTCCAGCGACGTCATGAGTGCATGAGCTTTTACTGGCCGCCTTTTGATCTCAAATGCTGAGGACCCAGAGGCATGTATAATACTGTGCAAATGTTTTAGGCACCCCATTTTAAAAATTAAACAAGCAAATGCACCCAGGCATCAACAGAAAATTATGTGAAATCCCCCCCCCCCAAAAAATGCAACATAAATAAAATGAGATTATTGTGTTTTCTTTTTCATTAAAGTAACCAATCAATTACTAATTTACAAACCTCATTTTAAACAGAAGCAACAACACACAAAAAAATTAATTTCCTTGTGGCTGTACTGCCTAGTATTTGAAAACACAAAGAGAGTTGCTGCTGATCAATCAATAATATAATTTGTTTGAGGGTGTCTTCAAATTTATAAGAAAATCAGGCTGTGTTAAATCAGGTTTTTAAAATAATTTTGTCATTTTATCACCGAAAAGAAATTATTCATTATTTTTAAAGGTGAGATGTAATCAGACATTTTACATATTTATTCATAAATATGAACTGTTTAACAGCTTCTCTTTATTTAAAAGAAAAATTTAGACACATTTAATATGCCTAAAACCTTTGCACAGTACCTTTGTGGCTTCTGGTCGGATTCGAACACCAGATTTCTTGCTGATGAGACCGTATGCTACCAGGCCAGACAAAGGGAAATCACCACTAGCCAAGCTAGTAGAAACACAGTTCAGTCTGGTTTGAATTTTGCTGCAACCACATACAGATACATTTCTGATGAATGGAGGCCTGTACTACGAAGCAGGATTTGTGCTTATCGTGGTAACTTCAGGGTTAACCCTGGGTTTTCCGTCCTATGAAGGTGGTTCACTTCTTACCAGGGTACATCACTGTGGTAACTTATGCTGAACGGATAAACTGCTCAGGAACAGGTTATGTTCCAGATAAGAGATCAGCACCTGTAAAAGCCCCGCCTTCTGACCAATCAATTCTCTTGAAAATGGCTTGTTCTGTTATTGAAGATACCCGTGGAGCTCAGTGCATGGATTGTGAGAGGGTCTCTGAGGAGGGCAAGAGTTTTTAGAGACAGGCAGAATTCCAGATGATTATTTATTGGAGCGATACAGATTTTCGTCAGAGGGACTTATTTATCTGTGTAATCTCCTCGAACCTCGCATTGCCAGTGCGACACGGCGCAGTCGTGCGCTTACAGTCCTGCAGACAGTATGCATTGCACTGTGTTTCTTTGCAAGCGGGACTTTTATGGACGGAGTGGGTGATGCTGAAAATCTCAGCAAGAACACTGTGTGCCTTGCAATACACAAAGTCATTTCATTGTGCTTTTCTATACCGATGTCATCCTAAAACAGAGACTCATTGAAGCACTGATGCTGTACTTGTACTTGTTAGATATGAAAGTACGCCTACTTACCACTTTGAATTATGTTCTTTTATTTATTTTTTTTAAGTTGCTCCCAAGTCCGTTTTATGCCGCTAGGGTTGCAGCTGAAAACTTAAGGATAAAAATGTAATCCACGCCATAAGAACAGCCTACATTTCAGCAGTACATTAATTTGATTTAATTTAATTATAGTCGGATCTACTCGTGCTCTATGGGGCTGTGAAATTATAAGAACTTACGCGTTGACACAATCAACGATCTTTTGTCAGCTGTCCTTTCTGCATGTAGCCTGGATGATGTGTCTGTATTCTTCATATTTTTGTAATATAATTGTTTGCTCTTCGGCCGTGAAATATGCCGCTCTGCTGCCGGTATACTTGTCCATGTATTCGTATTGCAAACACCACCTCTTTTATGTGAACGCACGCATATCTGGGTTGACTGACCGAGTTGATAACCAGCTTCGTAGGACAGCTGAGCGAGACTGCGATTGTTAGGGTTAGTGAAGCCAGATAAATGAAAGAGATCCTGGGTATGTTGAACTTGCTTTGTAGTACAGGCCTCTTGGATCAAGACTAAGATCCAGGGTTTCAGTGAGTTCATTGACCAGACAATCGCAAACCCAGGCACTCCGATACGTGAGTAAAGCTGCAGTATACATTTGAAAATGTCAGTCTTTGTTCATTTTTTATACTGAAAATACATTTTCTTGAGAATTTATTTTTTCCAAAAACAAACAAGCAAACAAACAAAGAAAAAAAAATCAAATGCTCACAATATCTAGTATACAGTGAATCATCTTATTACCGCTTCAACAGGAAAACACATTTGCCGTTTGGCCTTTCAGGTAAAGGTGTGACTGGTTGGAAATAATGAAATCGAAAGCCATGTGGAGTACCTAATTCTATGCAAGAAAGTCTTATTGTCTGTGGCTGACTCTAGTTCTATTCTTGTCTCAGATAAACTTGTCTGACAGAAAACTATATTAAATACTTTTTTGTTTGCAAATATCATGAATACTGCAGTGTTTTAGTACATGTCAGTGTAAAGGATGAGGCATGAAACTTATTTAATCAAACACTGGTGCAGCGGCAGAAGGAACGGTGTGTGTTTATTTTAGATTTTTGTCTGCATCACATTTGCAGGTGACATGCCCTGCCATTATGACAGGAGTATTACAGTAACATGTTGAAAGGTTGACAGCAAAAGCACACAATTATATTAAGTGGCCCCCGGCCTTTCGTCAGTTTCCAAGAGTGGTCCTCAGGCTAAACTGTTCGAGAATCTCTAGTGTAATAAAGAAATAATGGATGCCCTGATTAAAGTTGTGAGAGTATGTGTTAGTACACACGTGTCTATGTAACCCACATCGACAACTACAACGGAGCAAAAGCTGAGCTGTCAAATGCTTTCTGTTCAAGTGAATACCTTAGCATAGTTCAGCACTTAAAATGAATTATCTGTCAGTTATCGAGACCCAGATGATTCTTAGTTTGCCCTTAAATCTCATTTAAAAGCCTTCAAATGCAACATGTCTCTGCGTGCTCTCTGGATCTTGATCCTCCGTGTGTAATTGGGGGAGTAGTTAGCAACCCAGACGCACAGAATGTGGTTCTGTGCTTGTCTAGCATCAGTGACAAAGCAACTAGTCACACAGCACTCAAGGTCAAAATTAATTGAATGAGAACAGAATCTGAGTGGCAGTGGCGGGCAGAGTTCCGCTATGCTCACATTTTCGTTAGAGGATTAGCTTTTCGGCTAACTTTGAAAACCATTAACGGTCCAATTAGCTTCCACTAAATTTAGTTCTCCTAACTTTAAGTCCACTAACTATGTTTTTTAAAATAAAGTTTAATGGTAAAAATGTTTGTAAATCATAAAATCATACATGTTTGTTCCTGTTGGAGCTTATACATCGTTTGCACTAACGTCACAGGGGACATTTTATTGATAAATATTCCAATTTCAGAGAACAGTATTAATTTTTTTGTATGTATATAAAGTCGAGTTTTGCGCTTACCGGAGTCCTTTCCTGCTGTAGCGGTTAGCTACATGTCCTGCAGTGCTAGCCTGTTAGCCTCTCCTAGCATCGTCGGGTCGAGCCACGTTCAGTAATCACAACACAGCGGTCCTGTATGTTTTTCTGTATAGATATGGTAAGTTACAGCTGTTCCATTATGTTGGTCAATGATCTCGTACTCGTGATGAAAAGACTGACGTTTTGTGTGGGTCTTTCTGTTGCATTACCCAGCATTAGCGTTAGCAACCTTCCACTCTGAGCGCCTCCCAGTGTTGCCAACTGCTTTCAATAGAAAGTAGCTAAAGTCTGCTCAAAAAGTCGCTAAATGTCGCTAAATGGCGTCATGCGCTGATTTGCATATTTATGACGTCTTCACGTTACCTTCACATTCCGCCAAATTATTCTCCTAATCTGTACTCAGTAGCCTCCTCACATGGTCTACTGTATTTTAACACGGCATAATTCAGAATATTTCTTTATATATGTAAGCCATGTGCAGATCGTTCACTTTCACGTTTGTCACGTCAGCTCACTCACGCACACAGTGACTGATGCTGCGTTCATGATGATGGTAAACTTGGAAAATCATGCGTTCACTTGATAAACTCGGACAATATGGATGCACACAGTAACATATTTTTTTTTTTTAATAAATTTGTTTCTGATTTTTCCCTTTTTCTCCCAATTTTTAGTGGTCAATCGAACCCCCCCTGTTTTAACCTTATTAGCAACCGCTCTAAACTTGGACTCACTGTTCTGCCCCTGTCCCCCGGTGGCCAGAATGACGAGACACGCCTTCTCCAAGCCGTGCCCGCCTAGCTCCGTACCGTGATTCCGGGGCGTCCAGGGACATTTTAACCAACGGCTCGTCCTGCCGAGTCCACCCTCGGAGCGGCGAGGCCAATTGTTGCCGCTCCTATGCGCCGGCCATACTCGGCACTGACAAGACCGGGAAGCGAACCTACGGTCTCCGGGGGCAGCTGCGCCAAGCCAAAGCTTGACGATTAGACCGCTGCGCCAACGCG
>OMMV01232750.1:0-11024 GCA_900302635.1 Chatrabus melanurus | reverse complement strand
ATGATAAATGAGCTTTTCCTCCTTTAATTTCTGATTTATTCGTATTTAGTTTATTTATTCATTTATATTCTGGTTGGAACCCCACCCCTGCCCATTCTCCATGTAATGTGGAGTTGCGTCAGGAAGGGCATCCAGCGTAAAACTTGTGCCAAATCTACATGCAGATCCGTGTGGGATCTGTTGTGGTGACCCCGAGTTGAAATTGGGAGAAGCCGACAGTAGATTAATTTTTTTTAAACTTTCCCTGCGGGTATGCGTTGGCACCGAAACAGCCAGACTGAAATGGACTGTTGATGTTCTGCATTAATAAATAGCTTTGTTGCTTATTTAATGTGAAGCAGTGCGTTAATGTTCTTTTTAAACATGTACTGTGCTGTGTACGAAATGCAGCACATTCAGCACAGACAGAGCTGAATCAGAGCACAGTGAGTCTTGCACACCGTGACAGGAGACGCACACAGATTTAATGAATCGTGTTTCATTTATCGTAAATCAATCAATCAAAAAAACACCTCTGCAGCTCCAGGAATGTCACTGAAATATGTTGATTTTTGACCAGATTTTCGTTCGGCTGCCGTCTGATCATCTTGCTGTGAAATCGGCCGCTGAGCGCAAGAATCGGCCGCATTTATAATGAACAGGACGCCATCGACCTCCGTACAAAGTATGAGACATTCTAGACTTTTTAACGCTATGCAATATACTGTATATGCATTGTGACAAAATTTTGACCTTGGCCTTTGACTTTGATTTCTGATCTTTTTTTTTCCTAAATCAAATCACTTTGCACTTGGCTGAACTTCAAATATTCCAACAAGTTTGGTCCAAATCAGATCAGAACTCTGAGATATTTTGTTCACATACAGGATGTAATAAATTGCATCCATTTGTCTGTGTGTGGATGTGGTGGCAGTAAGAAACTAACTTTCTCACTGCTCTAACAGGCACAATAACATTAGTCTGAAATTGTCATTGTTTCTTTTATTTGCTTCATTCAATGACAATGACAATGGAAATAGAAAAATGATTGTGGAGTTCTGCTGCAGTAACATAAGAAAACTGACAAAACACTGAGTCTTTATTGTACATTTTTCAAAAACTTCATCTGTTCCTCTGGGCAGCCTAATCAACTAAATAACTTTCATTTGCAAATGTTTACTCCTCCACAGAGCCGTAACACCAGGGACATGAAGTGAGCATCCCATTTGTTGTGATTAGGAGTTGATTACGTGCTACCTGTCTGCTGCCTGATTAGCAGGCTGAGGAGGGACAGGTAATGATGATAACACTAAACTCAATAGCTGTTTTATAGGCTGCCATGCTTTATGACGCTTTCACTAATTGGCGATGTGATTAGTGAGGTGTCGGTGACCTCTGCGGTTGCTCGGCTGTCCTGTGCACTGAGCTCTTGCTGACCCGCGCACAGGCGTGGTGTGGGTGTGTGGCGGATTGTTGCAGGTAGAAGACACAGGGGCATAATTGACTTCCCACTTTTCTGCCCTTGTCAGCCCTTTGCTGTGCTGCAATAAAGACAAATTAACTCACAGCCAATCAAAGATATTTTTTTTCTCCTTCTGATCTCTTGGTGTTAAAATAGTGTATTTCTGTCAGAGAATGTGATAATTAAAAAGTAAAAATATTAGTTGATTCAAAAACTTTAGATGTACATGTGGAAAAAAAGTCAGTTCTATTAAGTGTAGATGCTTTTGGAACAATAAAATATGTGAAAGTGTTGCGTTTACTGTGAAAATATGTGTTGTACCTAACAGGTTTGAGAGCTGTGTGTACGTCTGCCTTTCACTGTGGCATCTACTCATGTTTTTGATACATGGTTTGGCTACTGTGGTTGAGCAGATGGTCAGTGCTAAAACAAAGATGATGATGCTATGAGCTCTTTGTTCACAACACATTTTCCTACCAGTGAGTGTGCAGAAGTAAATTTGCATGGTTTCCAAGTTGTGTTTGCATATCTCTGTGTGATTTTTAGCAGGTAGATCAGTGGGATAGGAGTTGGGCTGCAAAATGTAGACCTGGATTTGATTCCCGGTCACGCAACATGTCTGTGTCCTTGGACAAGACGCTTCATCTGCATTCTCTCAGTCCACCCAGCTGTAAATAGTACTGGTCTTGGCTGGGGAAGTAACCTGTGATGGACTGGCATTTTGCCCCGTGTGAATCATAGACTCATCTGCTTCATAGTATGGTATCCAGGGAGAAGGATAGGCACCAATCGGCCTCAGGTCTTGTACAGGACGAAAAAGAGCCAGCAGAATTTCGAATGACACATAGAATACTTAAGTTTGCATTACACATAAAATACATTAACTTAGCCACATGGGGTGTACAGCCAGTGCATTCTGAGCGCCAGTCCTAAGCCTGGTTAAACGAGAAGGGAAGAAGCAGGACTCCATCAATTTTGTCAAATCTCAGGCACATGGGGTGTACAGCCAGTGCATTCTGAGTGCTGGTCCCAAGCCCGGATAAATGAGTCGGGCTGCATCAGAACAGGCTTCTGTTGTAAATTTTGCCAAACCAAACATTCAGATCACAATTCGAATTTCCATACCTGATCAGTCAAGGCTCGGGTTAACAACAACTGCCACCGGTGCTGTTGTCTGACAGGGTGCCAGCAGAAATTGGGCTACTACTGGACAAACAAGAAGAAGAGGCAGAGAATGTGTCCGGATGCAGTGGGGAGAGGAGGAAAGTTAGAAGTGTGGAAGTGCGAGTCGGGACTTTGAATGTTGGCAGTATGATTGGTAAAGTGAGATAGTTGGTTGATATGATGGAGAGGAGAAAGGTACATATACTATGTGTACAAGAGACTAACTGGAAGGGATGTAAGGCCAGGAGTATCGGAGGTGGGTTCAAATTGATGTATCGATGTGTTTATGGGAGGAGAAATGGTGATGGGTCATTTTAAATAAGAGTGTATTGGAGGTTAAGTGAGTGTCTGACAGAGTGATGAATGTGAAGTTGGAAATTGAAGGGGTGATGATGAATGTCATCAGTGCATATGCCCCACAGGTAGGTTGTCAGATGAAGGAGAAAGATTTCTGGACTGAGTTAGATGAAGTGGTAGAGTGTATCCGAACAGCAAAGGGTGGTGATTGGAGCGAACGTCAATGGGCATTTTGGTGAAGGGAACAGAGGTGATGAGGAAGTAATGGGTAGAATGGTATCAAAGAGAGGTATGTGGAAGGGCAGATGTCAGATTTTGCAAAAAAGATGGAGATGGCTGTCATGAATGCTTATTTTAAGAAGAAAGAGGAGCACAGGTTGACTGAAAAGAGTGGAGGAAGGTGCACACAGGTGAACTACATTCTATATCAGAGATGCAACCTACAGCCCCGAATCAGAAAAAGTTGGGAAGCCACCAACACACCCATGACAGTGCTGAAAGAATTATAGGCTTCTGTGGATGTGAATTGAGAAACTGGGAATTGTGCAACATTTCCCTGTTGCATCCCCATTCACAGCTTCATGTTGGAGTGGAGTAGAGAATGACTGTAAAACAGGAAAACAGATCAAATCTAGGCTGGGGTTTCCCATGTGCCTTCTGGCTAACAGCAGCTGAAATTTTGCTTGTTCTTTTTATGAAAATCTTCCTCTACACCACTTCATCATGAAGCTGTATAACTGGTGATGCAACAGACAAAAATTGTACTATGTGCAATTTCTCCAACCACACCAACACAAGCCTATAACCCCTTGAGAGTTGCCTGGGTGTCTTGGTGGCTTTCCTCACTAGACTCCTTCCAACATGGTCACTTAATTTTTGAGAACTGCCTACTTGACACAGATTTACCATACAGGACCATGCTGTTTGTATTTCTAAATAATATTCTAAAAAATTCTTAATAAACCAAGCTGGAAAAGATGTGCAGCAGGTTAGGGTGATAAAGGATACAAATAGAAATGTGCTGACAAGTGAGGATAGTGTGTTGAGAAGGTGGAGGGAGTATTCTGAAGAGCTGATGAATGAATAAAATGAGAGAGAGAGAGAGAACGCTGGATGATGTGGAGAGAGAGTAAATCAGGAAGTGCAACAGATTAGTAAGGAAGAAGTGAGGACAGCTATGAAAATGATGAAGAGTGGAAAGGCAGTTGGTCCAGATGACATACCAGTGGAGGTTTAAGCAGATTGTTTAATAAAATCTTGGAAAGTGAGAGGATGCCTGAGAAGTGGAGAAGAAGTGTACTGTTTCAGATTTTTAAGAATAAGGGTGAGTACAGAGCTGCAGTAACAACAGAGGCTAGAAGTTGATCAGCCACAGCATGAAGTTATGGGAAAGAGTAATGGAAGCTAGGCTGAGAAAAGAGGTGAAGATCTGCTGGCAGCAATATGGTTTCATGCTGAAAACAGCACTACAGATGCTATGTTTGTGCTGAGAGTGCTCATGGAGAAGTACAGAGAAGGCCAGAAGGAGTTGCATTGTGTGTTTGTGGATTTGGGGAAAGCTTATGACATGGTGCCAAGCGAAGAGCTGTGGTATTGTATGAGGAAAATCTGGAGTGTCAGAGAAGTATGTGAGAGTGGTGCAGGATGTGTGCAAGGACGTTGTGACAGTGGTGAGATGCACATTAGGAATGACAGATGCATTCAAGGTGGAGGTGGGATTCGATCAAGGATCAGCTCTGAGCCCGTTCTTGATTGCAATGATGGTGGACAGGTTGACGGATGAGATCAGGCATGAGTCTCCCATGGACTATGGTGTTTGCAGATGACATTGTGATCTGTAATGGTTCTAAAAAGCAGGTTCAGACTAGCCTGGAGAAGTGGAGATATGCTCTGGAGAGAAGGGGAATGAAAGTCAATCGGAACAATACAGAGTACATTTGTGTGAATGGGGCGGAGTATGGTGGAATAGTGCGGTGGCAAGGTGTCGAGGTTGTAATGGTAGATGAGTTTAAATACTTAGGGTCAACTATCCCAAGTACTGGAGAGTGTGGTGGAGAGGTGAAGAAGAGAGTGCAGGCAGGGTGGAGTGGGTGGAGAAAGGTGGCAGGAGTGATTTTTGACAGAAGGGTATCTGCATAAGTGAAAGGGAAAGTTGACAAGATGGTAGTGAGACCAGCTATGTTGTAAGACTTAGAGGCCAAGGTGCTAATAAAACAGGAGGCAGAGCTGATGGTGGCAGAGTTGAAGATGCTGTGATTTTCTTTGGGAGTGAAGAGGATGGACAGGGTTAGGAATGGACATGTCAGAGGAACAGCACAGGTAGGATGGTTTGGAGACAAAATCAGAGAGGTGAGATTAAGCTGGTTTGGGCATGTGCAGAGGAGGGACCCAGGGTATATAGGGAGATGGATGCTGAGGATGGAGCCACCAGGCAGGAAGAGAAGAGGGAGGCCAAAGAGGAGGTTGATGGATGTGGTGAGGGAGCACATGCAGGTAGTTGGTGTGACAGAGGAAGGTGCAGAGGACAGGATGAACTGGAGATCGATGATCTGCTGTGGCGACCCCTAACGGGAGCAGCTGAAAGAAGAAGAAGCACTACATATAAAATAAATTATTAATTATTAATTATTATTATTATTATTAATTATTATGAACCTGTCCCCAAAGACTTGGACTGTCATTCTCCTGCAAAGATAGCATCACCAAACACCTCTGTCCAGTGACCTCATGACTCCATAAGCTCTTCCCAGGTGTCGCTCAATTTCAAAGGCAGAGGACCCAGAGACATGAATGTCACTGCTCAACATATTCTGATGAAGCATTTCATATGATATGATATCAAAAGTTAAATGCGATATTCTGTGCATATTCCTATGAATGTCCGCGTGCGTGTGTAATGCGATTTCATATTTAACATTCAGAAATGTGTGTTTCTGTTTTAGTAAAGGTTAGGATTAGGGTTAGGTTTATATAGACATATATAAGACATGTATCAGACAATTTACCGCATTTTTGAGATTTGTAGTGTGAAATTATTCTTTGGCTTGTTCAGACTTTTGATCCAATTGTAGGAAGTTTCAGCAAAGTGGTTGCAATCATTGACCTTATTGCTTTTGCAAAACAGAATTGCCATGACTCACTAGATTATTTGTACTCTAGTCCTCCATTACTGCTGCTAAATGGAATAGTTTGCACCAGTCTGTCATGCTTAGTTATCACATTGCAGGGTAACATATGTCATGGAATCCATTGGAAGTTGACCTTGTTAGACCATTATTTTGGAGTCCAAACATTCATCACGGACAAAAATATTCCATTTATTAATCCTATAGATCAACCAGTAATATGCATGTTTTCACCAAAATTGGAGCAACTTTAACTTTTGACCCCTGTACAAACTGAAAATGACTTTTGTCACCATTTTTGTTGTTATTACCCCATAACTCCATAACCTTCACTCATAGATAGTCCACACTATACCTTTTGGGAATCCTTATGATCAGACAAATAATGTTGTATACTTTTCTATATGATTGAAGCGTTTTTAAATGTTGACCCCTGTGTAATCATTCATTGAGCCCTATCTGGCTATTGCTACCACCCTGGGATGACCAGCACTCATTTTTGTGTAAGCCATGGTGTACTGAGGCTGGATTGTAAGTGTTGTTTAGTCATCTTAAGTGGTACTGATTAGGTCAACATTGGCATCGGGCTCATGGACTATTACTTCAGTATTAGATTCAGTGTGCTACAGTATGTAAAGTATATCAATGCAACTTATAGTTTACATATAACAGCATTGCTACTGTCTTTCAAAATTTAAACATTTTTCTAAGAGTATATAAATGATAAACATGTCAAATTATGAAAAATATGTATAAATTCATCTTTCGGCGATTTTTTAAAAATTCGTTTTGAAAAGCCCATTCCCTGAAAAATAAGTCAAATTACTGGTCATGTTTTTTCTGTTGAGGGCTTGCTGTCTTGAAAGAATGGTTACAGTTTAGAGCTTTGATTTCTAAACATGCATGAAACAAACAACTGCATTTAGGCAAAAGCCTTCAAAAAGTAGATAGTGAGTGCTGTTTTGACCTATAAGCAGTCACTATGTTAAAAATAAAACATTAAGAAAGAGAAGTTGTGAAAATTATATTTAGCATACTTTTATTTCCACAATTGAAGATATAAACAAACCTTGGCTGATAAAGACAGCCAGTAATAAATAGATACTGAAAAAAATAGCTGTAATATATACAAAGAGGAATGTCTCATTGTTTACCACATTGACTCGAACATAAGACACGCTCAATTATAAGACCACCCCCTCCCTTTTTAAAAGACCTGTTTTTGGAAAAATACTTTTTGAAGACTAAATGTCGTTTTTAAAAAGAAAATACTTTTAGGTGAAAATAATGCCAATAAGAGCACATTGAAAGGAAAAAAAACAGATGATGTTGCATAAATCAGTAATAAAGTGGTACAAAGTGCCATAAAGTGGTGCAACAAACACTGCAAATTGGCTTACATTGTCATGTACTCATTGTCACTAGCTCACCACTTGTGTAATGATGTAAGATTGATGGCGTCCTCCCAGGGCTTTTCAAACAGGTAAATGCCCAAAAAGTCCTTTGAGATTCCCATGAGGGGATGAGGGAAGGGCTTTTTAAAACACTGGAAAAAAAGTCTTTAACTGCTTTGATAGTCAGAAATGACAGTCCCTGTTAACGGAGTCTACTGAAAAAGAAGTCTAGCTGCGGAAGTCCTGCTCCGGGTCAAAACGAGGCACGTGACGTGATCACTGATCAGATACTGCTTCTCTCTTTATAAATCTCTCCTAATGCAGTTTGATCAGTGAAAATAACGTGGCTCCATTGTTGAAATAAAATTGCAGGGAGAACTTTGTGCACATGTCAAAATAGGCAGCGCAGTGGACAGCAATGGAAGCAACTCCGACAGGGGAAGTGCAAGGCCTTCTGGGTGAACTGTAAATAATTGTAAAATAATGGTGATTTATTATGTTATTTGTAAATGTTATATGCTGGTTCTTGTGGTGATCTCGTTAAAGTAGTGTAGATAAATAACTGTGGTGTTAAAATGCACCATTGGGCACCATAAGTGTGAATTGTATTTAAGTCCATGGTATAAGTCTGTCGATGAAATCAGGTCACACCGTTCACCACTGTTTGGCACTGCCTATTGTTATGGATGTGTGACATACAAAACTCTAGTCTGCGATTATAAGACACCCCATATTTTTCAGATGTATTTTTGAGAAAAAAAAACTGTAATGGTTTTTTTTTTGTCTTAACAGGGAAGGTTATAAACTTTTGACTTATACGTATGATTCAAATATTTCAAATAAAACAATAGCCTAAATAAAATTGCTTGAAGAATATATACAAATATAACCAATGGTTTGAGGTGGTTTTCAACAGCCTAGCCCTTATATTTGTGGCTGTAGAGTGCTAACAAGAAACCTGGAGAGACAGACGGACAGTCAGACAGATGCTGTAATTAAATGTTAAGAATTTGGATTTCAAAGGTGATTAATAAGCTTGGAGATTGGTTTCTCTAAATAAGAATGCACTAGCTGGGTAGAACTATAATGATTTCAAGGGATATTTAATCAAGTAAGACAGCAATGTAGTTATTTTCAACACAGGCAAAAGCATGCAATTCAATATGGGAGTGCTTCTAATTAGTGTTCAATATTTCAAAACTGCAACACCTCAGAACTACACAACAGGGCTTATCTAAAAGTAGAGAAAATACTTTTAAAATGTGTGTGGTGAGGGGGCATTAAAGTCAACATTTCCTAGTCCCTGCTGCCCACCTAATAGTCTTGCACATGAAGTTCAGATTGAGATAAAATTTTATTATCAATAAACAAGCAAAATCGCCCATACAAAGACATGCAACTGGCATCGGATCTGAAAATTCAAGATATGTAGTGCAAAGTGCAGAATATGAATAAAACACCACGTATAAACATAATGTGCTTGTGGGTAATTCTCCTGTGGAATGTAATTCTGTGACCGCCAAAATCCCATCCAGCATAAATAAATGGCCATACTGGATTGTCATGCATGGCTATTCAGTACAATGCCACCTAAAACAGCTAAGTAGCCATGTATGACAAGCCAGTATGGCCATTTATTTACACTGAATGGGATTTTGTCAGTAATGGAATTACATTCCACTGGAGAATTGCCCTTGTATGAATGAGGTCTAATCCGCCAGTCAACTGTGAACCACCAAATCTCAGTGAGATTGGAAAGGTGCTGAAACAGCTGAGGGGGGATAAACCTGCAAAGATCTGTGGCAGTGGGCCTGAACTCCTTCATGCTGGTGGAGATGCTGTTCTCCTGGTATTTCAAGCAATGTTTCCCTCCATTTGGGATATAGGTATCATCCCACCAAACTTGTTGTCCCTCTCTAGAAAGGAATGAAACATTGTCTGGATTGGAACAACTACAGGGGTATTATACTGTTCTCTGGGCAGGGTAACGTACTTACAGGCTCATTCTCAACAGGATTCAATCCCAGCTATTTTCCTTTCAGTGACCGGAACAATCTGGCTTTGCACTCAAGAAGTCAACAATCGACCACATCCTAGTTCTGCGAGTGACTATAAAATGCATGCATGAATATCAGGACTACATCTTTGCAGCCTATGTTGATTTTTGCAAAGCATTAAATTCGGTTGACCTGGCTGCTCTCTGGGACATCCTGAATATTTGCTGAATCCCCAGTAAGTTGCTGGGCATAACAGCTGGACTATACACAGGTACAGTGAGTGCTGGAGGGGAGTTCCTGACTTCTTCCCAGTTAATTCGTACATTCATCAGAGATGTGCTCTGGCTTTATTCAGTGCTCCCACTACTAGGTGTTGGGTGAGAATGTGGAGTCCAGAAACTTGGATGCTTTTCTCAGTGAGGAAAAGTTCACTGTTCTTGACTTTGTCGATGGCGGCACAGTGGCTCAGTGGTTAGCACTCTTGCCTTACAGCAAGAAGGTCTGGGGCTCGATTCCCACCGTGTCCAGTTCCTTTCTGTGTGGAGTTTGCATGTTCTCCCCGTATCTGCGTGGGTTCCCTCCGGGTGCTCCGGCTTCCTCCCACTTCCAAAGACATGCAAATTGGCCTTAGGTGTGGGTGTGAGTGTGTTTGTCTGTCTATGTGTGGCCCTGCGATGGACTGGCGACTTGTCCAGGGTGTACCCCGCCTCTCGCCCAATGACTGCTGGGATAGGCTCCAGCACCCCCCGTGACCCTTGATTGGATTAAGCGGGTATAGAGGATGGATGGATGGACTTTGTGGATGATGCTGTTGTCTTTGTGATATCAGTGCCTGCTCTGATTGAAACATTTCAGAAGGTGAGTGAGGAGTCGGAGTGTCTGGGTTTGCGATTGTACTGGATCAAGACTGAGATCCATGCTTTCAAGCACTACCTGGAATCAGCCACCAGGAGTGTATCTATTTGTGGTGATAGTATCAAACTTGTTATCTCGGCAGTGGCTTTCATGTGTCTGAGTCCTTAGCCTTTGAGATCAAGAGATGGGAGGAGGATATAGTGTCATGAGGTGTCTGACAATGCTGATGTCTTTAAAGAAGATGAAGGTCTAAAACCAGCCACACAACATTCTTATGATATGATACAATACTTCTGCATCAGAAATGTTTCAATGTAACATAGAAACATATTGCAGAAAAACCACATAACATTATAAACACCACAGTGCTTGCTCATAGGACCAAAGAAGGAGGGTGGGAGCTTTGTAGCAAGTTGTCCCAAACTGTTTGCAGAGCGCCATAGTGATAGAGGGAAAAAAATACATATAATGAGACCATGTTTTACTGTGTTGTGCACTCAAAATGCAACTGTATTTACACAAGATACAATGTATTCCCTCAGTTTGATTAATTTGTTCTTGTGTTTGATTACCTTCGCCAACAAAGTTGGACGAAGGTTATGTTTTTACCTCCGTGTATTTATTTATTTATTTATTGGTTATTATGTATGTGTGCTTGTGGACAACTTTACGCAAAAACTACTGAACGGAATTGAATGAAATTTGGTGGGATGATTAGTCATCATCTAAGGACCAATCGATTAGATTTTGA
>OMMV01232740.1:0-10733 GCA_900302635.1 Chatrabus melanurus | reverse complement strand
TTCTATTTATTTATTTATTTATTTCTATCCTCCAATATAGTGATACATAAAGCACAAATGCTGATGTCAGCAGGGATTATACAACTATTAGAAATATACTACAAGTGCTGACATCAAGTCAGGTGCTGAGCTATTGGAGATAGCGCAAATCTGCTGACAGCTCATTGAATCAGCATTCTCCCAGCTACATTTTAGTAATGGCTGGACATTTCTATCTCTATTAGATACCTTACAACAGCATCTTACATACTGGCACCTGAAATTTTTACATTTTGATCAACTGGATCCAGAAGACTTTCCGGATCTGGATAGAACTTTACCAGCTTATAGCTATTACCATCTTACAAAAGCATGACAAGATCCATCCTGATCTGTTGAGATGTCACCGAGATGCACACATCTGAACATGTTAAATGGGATTTCCAATGTTAAATTTAAATTGCTGCCACATCCAGAGATATGATTTTTTTTAATGTTGCCCATTATAAGAAATAGGGATTTTTTTGAATTTTTGATATTTTTTTGTGACATCATCAGTGCGCAGATTCTTACCAAAATTTAATGGGAACATCCTTGTGTGATCACCTATCCACCATAAAAAAAATCCATGTTGATCTCTCAAAAACTGTAGACAGGAAACTGTTCACAGACAAATACACAAACCAACCAACAAACCCACGCCGAGAAAAACATAATCTCCTTGGCGGATGTAAAAAAAACCACAGGACCAGTATGGCATGTCACAGGACTACACAGGTGTTGACACATCAAAATCATGTGTTCAGCATTACTGCACGTGGACACAGAGCCGTCCACCTGACTCATGAGCAAACCGGCCGAATCAAAGGCTGAAAACTGACAACACAAAATTCTGTTGGTGTGTTTCAAAAAGGGCTGAAACAGGCTCAGTGCGCCAAGCAACACAGGCCCAGAAAGTGCAGGAAATGCAAATTTGTGCTAAGGTTGGCATGTTGTCACCCTCGACTTGCTGGCGACAACAGGAAGATTTGTATTTTTCACTTTGTTTCAGATCTTAATGAAGTGTTCTCTTTGATGCTGAACATCTTTAATCCTTAAGTGGGCTTCACTCCTCAGTGATTGTGATGGTGCTGTTCGTCCGGCAGCAGTGTGGATGTTGGAGGCATTATTGAAGTCGTCTAACACAACACTTTGTGGGTCACCAAATGTAAATCTGATCCTTTTAAAGAACTGAAAGTCTGGGAAAGGTCTGAGCGATATTTATGTGGTTGACTGTCTTAAAAAAATATGTTTGTTACTGTTGTGGACATGAATATCAAACAATTTGAATTAAAAATGAATAAAATGAAATATTTTGTTTGACAAACACAATGGGCCCTATCTTGACAATCTATAGCATACAGTCTAAAGCACATAGCATAAGTGCATTTGGGGTATGTCCAGCTCCACTGAGCGCAAAGGGGGTTGGATTTAGTTTCTTAATCATGGGTGTGTTTTGGGTGTAACATGAAATCAACCAATCAGATTGTCATTTTTCATTGTCTGGAAGAGTCATGTGCTTGAACCTGGTGCATTGCCGTTTATATGGTGGACTCTGGCCTAGTCCACACGGCTGCGCTTTCGTGGGGAGCCTTGGCTTGAAACAAATACGGCACGTGGCCATATCTGAAAATTGTAGTGCAGCGCAAACGGAAAGGGTGTCACATCTTGCCATCGTGTGACAGGAGGCTGATAGTGGTGCACATGGGGCCTGGGTGTGCTCGACAGAAGCAAGGTGTGCACCGTGCTTTCTGTGGTCCGTGGATTAGCCACATGTAGATTATACAGCACGATGTTTAGTGCTAAAAATGCTGTTTAAATCGACAACCATGTAAAAAACACTCCATCATTACTGACCTGTGGAAATGTTTGTGCTCTTCTTCTATGCTTCACAGACACTTTCATAGTGACAGGACATACTACTGCTTCTCTCCACTGGCAGTTAGTGTTACTGCACCATTTCCCACACAGAAAAGATGCCGCCGTTTTCATTTTGATCCATTCCTCGGGGCGTTTTCAAAGAGTGCCATTTTGGGGTGGCTAAAACGGTGGAATCGTGTGGATGAAAGGCAAAAACAGACAGATACTTCGCCATTTCCTGTGAAAACATTGCCGTGTGGACAAGGCCTCAGGTGACAGAAGTGAGGAAATGCATCTGCGTTAAAAGCGTCACAGTGTATGAGCAGCTACAGCAGCAGCAGTCATCCACCTCAGCGCCCTGAGCTGAAGCAGTTAAACACCTTGATCCTGCAACACTTTCTCCCTACTACCTGACTGACCACCCGATCTCCTCCGTAGCCCACAGACACCACCCCCGCTCTCAGGGACCGTCCCGTGGCCAGCCCCATCTTGGTGCTCCCTGCCTGTGAACATGAGGAAGAAGAAAACCAGTGGGAAAATGTTCTAAAAGTTATTAAAATTTCATATTTTCCCATTGGTTTTTACTTTTATTTCATTGTTAATTTTTGTTTTCAATTCAGTTTTGCTTTCATTGAGTAAGTGAAGAGGAGGACTATGAGCTCTAATGTGTATCCCTGTGTGTACCCATGTCGTGAACCCGCCTATGTAAGGTGAATCCGAAGATTGCACCGTGTAAATAACTGAAAACTGCGCTTGGCTTTTGAACAGGTTTTTTGCCAATCGATCGTGCAATCGCTTTTTGCTGCCTCTCAATGGCAACACGCCAACACTGCACGTGACCACACCTCATTTTAAGACCAACACTCCCATGTGCACACAAATATTGCTATTTACATATATTTATTTATAAACTTGATATTTACAACAAAGTGGAAACTTGCAAAGACACTTGTGTGGCGCGCGCCTTTGCACTGGGTATAAGGTAGGGCCCATAATGTTTAAGCAGGTGTGATGGCACATGTATTTGGCTGTGATCTCTTGGTATGGCTGTCTAAGACTCATGCTAACAATTTAGCATCCATTGAATTCAATAGATATTGTAAAAATGCTAAAATCCTTAAGTTACTTAAACACTCATTTTTAGCGTCTCGTCAGCCTGCTACATTGATAGATGATTGCAAATGCTGCCATCTGCTATAGTTTATAAAAAAAAAAGTCTTAATGCAGGTTTTCCGTGAATAGTGATTGTATGCGTAGCAGGCGATGGGGAGTTGTGTCAGATACAGAATGCTGCAATCAGCCGACAGGCCTCTGAAACAATCAGCACTGAAACAGTCATCAGTTGACGTGAGCAGCTTTTATCTGCAGAAGCTCTGTGTGCAAATGAAGCCGTGAAACTGCTCTGTATGCTAACGTGACGTCACACGCACCTGTGTGTGTGTGTGTGTGCGTGCACAGCAGGTGATAACATTGATTGGTCCAGCTGTGTTGGCAGATCCATCAAGTGGATTAAGTCACAAAGTGACACCTGGTTTCATTTACAGAAAACAAACAGCCGGGAAGCAGGAAGTGAGTCTGTGCACATGTTTCAGATATTCTTCTTCTCTTCATCTTTTGTCACGTCTGTGTGTGTCGCCGGTTCAGATGGACTTTCTCGACACGGTCCGGACCTGGAGCTCTTTTTTCCTATAAGTCTTCCTTTTCTACATCCATCTCTTCCTCTTCTCGTCTTCACTGTTGCACTTGTTACTTTGTTTACATTAAACACAACAGAAATCATCCAGAATTTTTTTTTTGCCGCTTGTTAGTGGTTATTAGTCTCAGAATGGGGAGGAACATGGAGCGGCTTTTCCTCGCCAGTGACCCACATAGCTGCAGAAGTGAATGCTACAAGAACACAGTGTTCAGGGCACACAGAAGATTTCAGACTCACGACTGTGTACAAGTTCACGTAAAGGATGGTGTGCACGAGGTGTTTAGTGCACTGTACAGCAGTTTGCTTCCTGTGCGTAACTGCTGTGTTGTGCACAGTAGCTTTTAAGTCAGTGCAGAAAGTTTTTGTGCGGAGCCGTGTCTCTGTGGAAGAGAGCTGCTAAATTGTTGTTTGAAGACAACTTCAGCCTTCCTCTCTGCCGGCGTGACAGCTCGTCCAATTACGGCTCTGCAGACAGCCGGCGTGGTGTTTGCAAATAGAGTGGAGTAGATTTCTGCTCATCACAGCCAGGTCAGGAAAAGTGAAGCGATGTGGCAGCGTGTCAAAAGGCAATCAGATGAAAGGCTTTTTCAAATCCCTGCAGGAACGTGCACGCTATCTAATTAGTGTGAGCTCGCTCACCTGCAGGAACAAAGCCAGAAAGCTGGTTGAGAATAAAATGGGACTGGAATAATTTGGCACTCAAAGAATGTAGGTGCACGACGCCCCCCACAGGAAAACGCAGTGCACACACACAGAGCTTTGGTTTTTTGGCCCTTAGAAAATATCTGCAATTTTTATAGTAATTAATTGCATTTGAAAAAAGCATTTTGTTCCCTAACGGTTAAACAAAATGACATGGTTTCGTGAGTGTTGAGGAGAAAAGAAAAAATGTAAATAGCATTTTGTGACCTCATTAAGCCTTCCAGCTCTGCTGTTTAGTGAGCTTAGTCTGAAGCAGCTCATGTTGCTGGTTTCTATTACAGCACTGTGGAGGTAAAATAGTTTGTCACTTTGTTTGGACTGTCATCATGTTGAGTTTCTCCTGTGTGCTTTGTTCCAGACAACATCCGAGAATTGAAAAATTTCTACTTCCAACCTAAAAGCTTTCCAGCACCCCAATTAGTGCTCAGAAAGGACCGCATTCGACCGTTTAAGAGCACAGACCCTAATTAGCGCACATGGGGTCCTTGTGGAGCCTCTCAGGGGGGGTCCCCGATGCTATTTCCAGCATCCGGGACCATTTCTGGATCAAAACGCACCACCCGGATTGCCCGGATTCACACCATTCACAGCAATAGTTTGCATCAAAACATGATCTTAACAGACAGAAACTAGGGCTGGACGATATGGCCTAAAATTCATATAATTTGAAGCATATTGCGGTAACGGTATATATTGCGATATATTCTTCGGTATAAATTTCAATATAACTGTTTCTGAATGGGTAACATACTCCCATAACAGATGCTTTGCAGCATTATTGTACTATTATACTGTTGTACTGTTGGTCGGGCTTCACGACCCCCCGCCCCAAATGGAATTAGTGTGTGTGTCTAGAAGATGAATGAATGAATTATTGTTAGTTTGTTCTTCATTTTAAGAGGACCACAATGGAAATAAGTGCCTCTGGCTGCTTTTTGTGTTATCCTCTACAATATTTTATGTTTTCTTTTGTCTATGTGTTGCCAATAAAAATCAAATCAGCAGGAAGCTGTATTCTTAACTGTTAAGAAATTTTAAGTAGTATAGAATAACATTTTAAGAACATTTATCATGTAAAATGCAATTATAGAAAAAATACAAAACCTTTCAAGTAACTTCTGAGCAGAGTAACAGGAGATTTCTTTCTCCACAACAACGTAATGTTAAAAAAAAAAAAGTCACTCTGTAGTGCAAAACATTCTTTGGATGAGTGTTCCTATCGAGCAGACACTCTGAAAAAGTCGGGAATACTGGTTATTTTCCAGAGCTGTGGGTTTTCGCGTGCACACGCGTTTTGAGCGTGGCACTCCGTTCAGTGAGCTCACAACTCCAGAGGAAAAGGTGACGGACACTTTGTCCTCAGCTGATGTTTTTGAGAGATTCTTTCCCTGTTTGGGTCCAGAAGTGCTGCGTGCTGTCTCTAAAGGCCACTTTCGCTTCGACACAGAAGCATAAAGAAACCTTAACGGAGCACGAGGCTGTTTTAAAAGGTTGCATTCGTGACTTGACGTGGACGCGCAGCCCCTGCAGCTCTGCGACTCTGTGTGATTTCACCACAACTGAATCAAAATTAGCGCAGTTAGCACTTTAAAAACAAGTCACCATGACACAAAATCAGACTATTATGTAAAGTTTGCAATTAATCTGCAGTTCACGTGCTGAACTGTGGGGGCGGGCCGTACGGATCAACTATGAACTGTTAGATCACCACCTATCGCGGTTGGACGGTATAATCAAAATCTCTACTGCTGGGCAAATTTATATCGTTTATATCGTCTACCGTTTATACCGCCCACCCCTAACAGAAACCTACCTTTTGTGGTGTTTTACTTCAGTTTCAGAAGATGGGAGGGTTCCTCAGCTGAGTCGATGTTGTAAATCTCCCAGGTTTCATTGCACGCATGAAGCCTTGCTTCATTGTCTGTGTCAAAATTGAGGCCCACGCGCACATCCCAGAAAACATGTTGTTGTAAAATGCAAGACAATAGTTCGTCAAGTTTGGGTGTCCAAATGTCTTTGTAAACGTGGAATCCCCGAATAAAGGAATGAAGTTCAAATGTACTGCTTGCTATTTCTCTCTCAGGTTTCATTGTGCACATGAAGGAAGGCTTCAACCTGTGTCAAAGCCAGGCCCGCACGTACATCCCAGAAAACATGCGCTTAAAAGAATGATTTCTAAGTACCCTGTGTTCAATAAAAACAATTTATTTAGCGCACAGTGCACTTAAACGGTCAAATACGGTATGTGCCCTCTAAATACTCTAAATAGCACAAAAAAAGTTGGACACACCTCAGTTCACTTGCACTTTACACTGTACACCATAGATAGGGATGGGAATTGAGAACCGGTTCCACTTGAGAATTGATTCCAATTTTTTTAATCCATTGGAATTATATGTGTTAGATGTTATCAAGTCCTATTATCAATGCTGCCATGTTTTTCTGACAGTTCTGCAATGCAAGCCTGTGTGTCTTTATTTCAGATATAAGTTCATGATAAACTCTGCGTGTAGCAACCAGGAACACAGCAGCATCAATACTGAAAACCTGTGTGGGCCTTCTTTTTTCCACACAGAAAATTGATCAGGAATTGATAAGAGATGGAAAAAGATTTCGTACTAATATGCAGAATTGATAATTGTATTAATAAAATCTTATCATTTGCCATCCCTAGACATACACTGTCAAGATAGGGCCCTAGACATCAAACATATGAAGCTGTAAGAGGGAGACAAAGTGATTTTGCACAATGTGACCCCTTTAATGATTACCTTGTTTGAATCAAGACGTTTAAATGGATTCATTTTATGAGCCACAGTTTGTCCTCGGTAAATTCAGATCGTCACAGATGCAGACAAGAGCAGCAGTGTCCAAAAAAAAAAAAAGGTGTAAAACACTGTGACTGTGTCCTTCACCTGTTAACTGCAAGAAACTCAGCTTCAAGTCTGTTTTTGAATTTTGAATTTTATCCAATGAAAAACCAGTATTTTAATAGTGGGGTACACACTGACCACATCATTACATTCATCATTTGCACGTCAACATGTGCACGGTGAAGATTCATTATTTCGTTAAATTGCAGCCTTTTGCAGTTCCATAATTGCACAAGCCTTACAAACAAGAAATTTATCCAGGTTTACTAGCAGCATACCTCTTTTAAACTAAAAATAAGGGAGTATACTTTCAGTTTACTTGTTATGTACTTATCAGATATATACTTAATGGATTATACTTAAAGTACACTTAGTTTATACTGACAAGTATACCAAAAAATTGAAGTATACTTGGGTATACTGACAGTTATACTTGCAGTGGCTTATACCCATAGTGGGGTCAGCACTATATTCCCCGGTACCGAAGTTCCCTATGTTAAAAACATATGATATAAAAGGAACCGTATCTGATGACATATATTTGACCAGGCTTAGGGTTAGCACAAGGGTTAGGCTAGAACAGTGTAATTAAAAAGCTGATATGGAATAATAATTTATCCCTCAGTCAATTCCGAAGTACCAAGAAGTATAAATCTGGGAACATCTGTACCGGGGAATATAGATACACACCCCTTGTAGCTATAACAAGGTCTTCAGGTAACACATAAATCACTGGCTGTAAAACTGGACTTCACGGTCTAGGGGTTCAGGAGGTGGGCTTGTGATGAGGATGCTTGGTTCAAATCCCAATCAGACTGGAAAGTCACTAAAGCCCCTGGGTTAGTGTGCTTTCATAAACTAAAAAATAGCTACTACCTCTAAGTTCACTTGCATTGTAAAATAAAACGAGTTGTGTACTCAAACTTTGCTACTCTTAAAGTGTACTTACAAGTACACTTTTATAAACTAAAAATTGGGTCATTTTAGTCACAAGAAGTGTTGAATTAGTACACTTATGAGTATAAAGTATACTTACGAAGTAAACTTCAGGTTTACTTAAGTTTTTTTTAATAAAATAAACTTTAAGTATACTTTTTTTGGTAAGGGATGACAACTATTTGCATGAGTGTGAATCTGACTGCATTAAATAATGTCAGCAGCTGCCGCTTTCTGTTTTTGCGAGAACAACGTTTTCCATGATATCTGAACGCTAACAGAACAAATGTGGCTAATATGACTTGTTAAAGTTTACAGAAGTCCTCATTAATGCTGAGGGTCCTCCAGAAACAGGAGCTGTGTGGAGTAACGCGGTGGAAGTTGTGGATGTGGGCTGTTTTCATTGTAATGTCAGCCGGAGGTGAAAACCCTTTTTAGCACTGGTGATTAGCCTACAGCTACATCTTTTCCAGTGGATTTTTTTTTTAATTGAAGAAGCAAAAAGACAACTCGGCGCATATGAAGGTGACTGACAGTCATTTTGTTAATGCTAAACGTGAAGGTGTGTCTGACAAACACAAGAAATGCGTACGGACAAAAACAAAATACACAACCGAGGAACTAGAATTGCGAAGGATAATTACAATCAGGTCCATAAGTTGTTTGACAGTTACACATTTTGTACATTTTGACTGTAATCAACAGACCCGACTGTATCAATCTTCATCTGCGACCTGTGCGGTAGAGATTGTCACTCTCGCATCGGCCTGTGCAGTCACAGACGAAGCTGTGTAACACACCATCAACACTGAAGGGCGCAAATATGCCATCATCTTACGAGACAGACGGATGCCTATACTATGCTATACTACACATTTTGTGTCGTTTTGCCTCTGTACAACACCACAATGGAGTTAAATTCAAACAATAAAGATTTTCTTGTAGTGTAGATTATTAGCTTTAATTCACAAGGTTTAACACAAATATCATATTCACCTTTCAGGAATTACAGCCATTTTTATACACCGTGCCTCCATTTTCAGAGCCCATAAGTAATTGGACAAATTACGTAATTATAAGGATTCTTGTTAATACAAATCATCACTTTTACAGCCAGTTTTCTTAAAACAAGTCAGGGGATGGATACACAAACTTTTCCAAGTCACTGAATATGTCTTGGACTTCATTTGGACTTGGACTTAATTCCCAATGACTGCTGGGATAGTCTCCAGCCCCCGTGACCCTTAACTGGTTCAGAAAATGAATGACTGAATATGCTGAAAATTCACTCATGGTTAAAAGAAGACCGAGGCACAATGACAGAATGTTCCGACTCACCGTAGACACCCTCCCGGGACCTCTGAGGTTTTTCAAGATAAGGACAAGGTTTCAAACCGTGACCTCCTGAGATGCTAATCCATCAACGTGACAACGGGGCTTTAGTGACTGACAACATTTGTAATGATGAACTATTGAAGGTACAGAAAGGACTCTTCATGTCGACACATTTTTGGCATTTCATGGTGTGGAAAAGGACGTGCACAATGGTCAAACGTGACAAATTAATGAAGTAGAATCACTTAAAGTTGCTGTTGCTAAAGTTTGCTGATATTTCCTCGTACGGTGTGAGGTTGGATCAGTGTGAGGTTAGATGTTTGTGAGTCGCCGGGCTGATGTTCACAAAAGCACAGCAAAGAGTAAATGAAGAGGAAGAATGTGCCACCTTTTTATTTACCTACAGCGTGTTTTCCAGGCTGTAAAACCACATGCATGCACACACGCACGCACACACACACGCACAGACAGAGTTTTGAGTACTGTATGTGACTCTTTGGAGTGCAGGGTGCAGATCATCAGGCTTTGTCTGCTTTAAGTGGGCGTAAAACAACAAAGAAAAGCAGATGTTTGTTATTGTGTTTGTGAACCGACTGCATGACACACCACTGCTCTCCTTAGTTTTGTTCTCCAGTGTTTGCCTGTGTGGAGAAGACTTTGATTGTATCAGGACACAAAGACAGAGGTTAATCAGGTCAGCCTCACTAGTCTTTGAATGTGGTTCCCTTTCACTGCATTTTGGCGTCTCTTTTTGAGTAAAAACATCACACATTGAATGTGAAGAGACACCAGAAGTAACATTTATGTGTCACTTGTTAATTACACTGGCTTTGATTTTTTTTAAAAAACTATAAAAAAAACCTAAGGTCCCTAATGACACAGATCCTGTGTGAATCACACAATTCATTTCAGCTGTAATAGAGGCGATTCCAAATTCCGCGCGCGACCCAAGGTGGCGCGCGTATGGCCAATTTCCCACTTCCGGTGTCGACATCCACAGATTTCAAGACAGCGGACAACAATCATGATTCTTTAGTGTAATAAATTTCGTCACTTCGGGTCACATTCTGGCGTTTCATAGCCTGCTTTCCCGACAAAAAAAACAAAACCTTACTAACTTTAGTTAATTTAATCTTGTGACGGTTGTTTACCTCCGTTACTCCGCTGCCCGTTAAGGACTCAACCGGCATTGCATTGCGGGGCTGATGTCATGATTCCATTCAAATAACATTCTGCAGATTCACAAATAAAAACCATGGCGAAATAAATACTTAACGGCTAAAAATGGGGCAGAAATGAACGTAAACAAATAG
>OMMV01232739.1:0-12563 GCA_900302635.1 Chatrabus melanurus | reverse complement strand
ATCTAGCATTCTGTTCAATTTGTACTCTTGTCCAGTCATTGTGCATCACAAATATTTTTGACCTAGTACTGTGCTCAATGAGTACTTTTAATCTAAGGTGACCTTGGCCTGTGACCTTGACTTTTGGCCGATTCCACTCAAAATCGAATCACTTCGTCCCCTCCCTATCCTCAACACTTCTGCAAAGTTTGGCCCAATCGGATCAAAACTGTTTGAGTTACGCTGTTCACAGACAGACAGACAAACAAACGGGACCAAAAACGATACCTCTGCTGCACTACTGTGCGCGGGTGTAAAAATAAATAATCCGGCCGTCATCTGTCAGCACCTTTCACCGGTGGAAGTGTGTGAGATCTTCTTCTGTGGGCATAACAGATGCGTTCACAGCGACAGGACATACCGCTGCTTCCTCCCGCTGGCGGTTAATATTACTGCACCGCTTCCCAAAATAGACTGATAGGCTGTCCACACACAGACACGACTGCAGTGGTTTCAGATCGCTCCACTCTGGAGAGCGGATTTGAAAGGCTCCGGTTTGGGGCGGGGAATACGGCCGATTAGTGTGAATGAAAGGCTAAAACTGATAGATACTTAGCCGGTTTCCTGTGAAACTGGAGTAGTGTGGACAAGGCCTTAGTTAGAACTCCAGCAGCAGCATGTTGAACCATTTGAAGTGTTCTAGTGCTAGGGTGTGGCAGGTGACAGAATAAAACACTTCAGCTTTGAATTCTGGGTGAAACAAAAGCATGAATCAATGTCAAATAGGTTAGATCTTTGTGATACTGCATAAGTGAAAAAAGGCATCTTGACAATTTCCCGAATATGCAGGTCAAGGCACAATGTGGGGTCAAAAGGTATACATGAATTTTAGCTTTTTCACTTTGAAAAATCACACAAGTATCCAGTGAAGTGGTTAACTGATGTCTGTCAGTCATCTCTGAATTTAGAAGAAGGAAATTACATGATGTCCAGTTTTTCACTGCAGCCAGACAAGCCAGTGAGTTCCTAATATGAGGGACATGACCTGCATTAACAGAGATGTGAAGGCGAGTATCATCAGAGTATGAGATACAGTAACAGAGTGTGATGGTCTAGAGGTTAAAGCAGTGGGCTTGAGACCAGAGGATCCTCTGTTCAAACCAGAAAATCGCTCAGAACCCTTGGACAAGCTCCTTAATCCCCAAGTTGCTCCTGGTGTGCAGTTAAGCGCCTTGCATGGCAGTACCCTGACATTGGTGAATGTGAGGCATCATTGTAATGCACTTTGAACATCTGTTTCAGATGGAAAAGCGCTATATAAATGCAGTCCATTTAACAGTGAAAGTATTCTGTAATTATGAGTGATCTTGCCAAGAGGTGATATATAATAAAGGACCAAGAACAGGACCCTGGGGTACTCCATATTTTACTGCAGTAAATGCTGATGTGCTGTTATTATAAAAGCCACACTATGATTGTTCCAGTGAGCTCAACCATGAGAGAACCAGAGCAGAAATGGTAAAATAGTTTTCTTGTCCAAAAATAAGCTGTGGTCAATGGTGTGTAAAACAGAATGGAGCTCATGTAACAGTAGCACTAAAGTAGAGTCTGAATCCTGAGTAATCAGAAGGTAACCTGTCTGTGATCAGACAGGTTAGAGCAGGTATAGCACCATACGCTGGTGCTGGGTATTGACGTATACACCACCACACAGAACCATGCCGGGTACCAAGTGTCAACCACTCAGGTAAACCACCGGTCCATCTCTATCTTTCAAATAGGAAACATCTGTCTTCTGCTGCCAGGTGATAGGCTCCCCTTGGCCTTGTCAAGTCTGGTGTTCTCAGTACTGAGGCACCTGCACATTGGAGCATGCTGAGGAAACCTGATGCTCCCTTACGATGCAAGTAGTATACTAATGAGTATAGACCATTTTTGCATGACGTTACAAACCAGGAAGTCGGTTATATTGGAGACACCCATTATTCGTAGTAAACAAACTGAAACAAAAGTGTGAAAAAAAACAACCATGTTGGGCCCTGGTGGACATCGGAGCAACTATCTCCCTGATATAGCCTGATGTCCAGATAACTGAGGTTAGAGGAGTGGTGCACACTAGCAGTGGAGCCAACACAACTGAACCACCTGCAGCTAATGGCAGCGCAGTGGCGGTGTCCTTGATGTACAATAGTCCCACCAGCTAAAACTTAAAAAGGTACAAAAGGTTTATTAGGATGTGAAGCTGGATCCATAGATGAGGCACGGGAGAAGGTGAAGGTGCTGGAAATCTGCCTGGACACTGAGGAGTGGACTGCCAGGACCAGGTGGATGCCAGTGGAGCTGGTGGCGGCTGGGAATCTGAAGACAGGAAGCAGACAGAGGTTAGAGACCAAAAGGTACACGGGGAGTTACAAAGTAAGTCAAAGATACTTCGTCAGGAGGCCAACTGTACCGCACAGGAGACGGAATATTCTGGCAATGCTAGAGTGGAACACTGGGGTTGAAATACTGACAGCAGCTCCACTGACAAGGCAGAGGGAAGGCAGAGAGGGCGAGAGAGAGAGAAAGCACAAAGCCACCAAACAGGGAGAAAAACCGAGTATGTCCAACATGTCATTTGGCTCAGTCGATCTTGCTCCAGCCCCATTGACTGGTCTCCTTTTCTGCTGAAGCAATGAAGATATTTTAGAAGATTTACATAAAGCTTTAATAACTTAAAATGTGAAAATATTTTGTATTTGTGTCAAGTTTTACATTGTCTCTTCACTGTGGGTGTCTCCAGTATGGTGCAACTCAGGGTTTGCGGGTGCAGAGTGCAAACAGTCTATTCCTACGTAAGTGCTCATTTGACGCAAAGTCATTCTGTACCCAAAGATTCTTCAGAGAGACCTAGTACTAAAGACATCTTGTTGTTGTCCTCGGCCACTGTTGAGAGTCCAAGTCTCACAGCCACGCTGTAAGACTGGAAGCAGTGTGGCGCTAAGGACTTGGACCTTCAGCTTCTTGTAAAGGTATCGGGATCACCATACATCTCTGTCCTCATTATGCTCTTCCCAGATGTCTCTCAACCTCACAGGCTGAGATCCCAGACACATGAATGTCAATACAGAAAAAAAGTGAATCTCTCAATCGGTTCAAAATTCTCACCACTCCTCATTCAGAGTGCTGCAACCAGATCAAGCATTGATTTTGCAAAGATCACAGCTAAAAAAGATTGTCAAAAATACACATTCACTGGCCACTTAAGTTGGTACACACTTTAAAGCAAATATCTAATGAGCCAATCATGGACATGGTTAAGGTGATCTGCTGAAGCTCAAACCAAACAGCAGGATGGTGAAGAAAGTGATAAGTGATTCAGAGCACGGCATGATTGCTGGTAGCAGATGAGATGGTTTGTGTTTTTTGATTGACTGGGATTTTTATGGACAACCATCTCTAGGGTCTACGGAGAATGGCCCAAAAACAAAAAGAAAAGACATCCAGGTGTGTGGTGGGTTTCTGGGTGAAAATGCAGATGGCAGAGGTCAGTGAAGAATAGCTAGACTGATTTGAGCTTATAGAAAGGCACTAGCAACTCAAATAACCACTCGTTACAGCCAAGGTGTGCAGACAAGCATCTCTGAGTGCACAACGCGCCAAACCTTGAAGCAGATGGGCTACAGTAGCAGAGGACCACACCAGGTGCCTCTTACAAGAAACTGAGGTTACAGTGGACACGGGCTCACCAAAATCAGAATAAAGACTGGAAAAATGGGACCCGGTCTGAGGACTTCAACTTTCTGGTGCAACTTTAAATAGTAGGGTCATAATTTTTGCATTAACAAGATGAAAGCATAGATCATCCTGCCCTGTATCAACAATTCAGGCTGGTGTAACGGTGTGGCAGCTGGGTGACGCTATCATGTCTGAGCAATGTTTCCACCACCTTGTTGAATCTACGCCACAAAGAATTACGACAGTCACAGCAGTTCTGAAGACAAAAGAAGGTCCAACCCGATACTAGCAAGGTGTACCTAATGAAGTGTCCAGTGAGTGGAAATACTTATACCATACAGTGTTGTGCAAAAATTTTTAGCACCCTAGAATTTTGATGAAAACGGTCAGCAGAAAATCAGCAGTGATCTGCGTTTGGCTGCTTAATTTCTTACTGTAAGCAGAGTGAAGACGTGCAGACTTGCACCACTTAGATTTGTGGCTCAGTCAAATTCATGTGTGAACTAATGACAGAACAGCTGTGTGTTCAGAAACAATGGACGAGATGCTCAGTGAGGTTGAGCAAGTTTGTTGTGTTTCAAATCTGTCCTTTTTGCGTTCCTGCCGACACAGAAAACAGATTGTGTTGCAAAATGTGAGCCGTCAGACGAGGGATCCATACATGAGTTGCAGCAGAAATGTGTTTGTGATTAGATTTTAAATGCTGTGTGTTGGTACGCCTGCACTCTCAGCCATGTGCTGACCAACAGACAAGGAGGTCTGGCCAATAAAGTGACCACGAGCTCGCTGTCCACAGCACATAAACCTCAGAGCATCTGGAAACAGAACTAAAGTGCAAATCCAAGGCAACACATTGAATGTACACTTTCTAAATTTTGATCTCAAAGTTTATGATAAAATTATAAAAAACTGTTTCTTAGCTTTTATATGATAATGAAGCAAGGCCTTTTTATTACTGGCTTTCCCTTAATAATCTATTGACATAAAAAATGACAGCAAAAGTAACCAGTGGTGACTATTTTTTTTTAACAGCCGGATGCTTTTCCCACATAAACCCAATCTTAATTTTATGGTGTTTTGTGGTTAGTGCCTTGCTCAAGGACACATTCTAAAGGCATTTGTCAGGGATGGAGCCACCAACCTTTCAACTAATGGTTGAAAGGACTTTCATAGATTGTGCTGAAACTTGCTAGTGTAGATTATATCTGTCATTTTTGCATCCCCTAAACACACACACACAAAAAATGTATGATCGACATGTGGACAGGGTAGCTATAGCCAGATCACGGTCAATTCAGGATTACACAGGGGTAAAAATTGTAAAATGCTCCAATCATGTTATTATGTTTTCAGAATCTACCATCCTATACATTTATACACAGCCAATTATTTCAATTTATTTATGAATTGAATCTAATTTAAATCGCCAGTCCAAAGTTTTTAAAACTTGGATCCATATCCGGGAACTTTTTGTACAGTGACGTCACTGATGATGTGACCAGCGCTGTAGCCAATGGCGTTAACACAGAGCGCTGCCTTTGCTACAAACAGCAGCGCACAGAGCCTCAGAGGTACTGAAACGGACACGCGATTAAAAAAAGGAATAATGGCCCGATAGTGCCGTTTGACGGCTGGTACATTGTGGGAACATTTTCAGGGGACGTCTGGCTGAGTTTACACATATTAACCTCTGAGCCTTTATTATACAGCTCTCACGTTGTGACTCACCTTGTCGAAGACAAAATCAACTTAGATTCTACCACACCCGACACCGGGGAGGTCCCCGCTGCCCTATCTCGTCGCTGATGTTTCAGCGGTCAGTTCTTCCCACCCAGACGGTCCTCCGGTGGTTACAGTATGCGGGCGATCAAAACACAAGCACTATTTTACAATCTGGATGTAGATATTAAACAGATCTCTGGTATGTGAAGAGTTCTCTATTACTTTTTGAAAACATAATAATCATAAAATTGGATGCGTTTTTTCCATCCAATACACACATTTATTAGTCTCGCTCCGCGTCACCCAATTTTTTTCCCCAACTGATAGCTCGACCAATAAATTTGTGTATTGGACTCAATGCATCCAATTTTCTCTGAAAAATTTCGCCTCTTGCCCAATGACCAATGTGATAGTCTCCAGCTCCCCCCCCCATAATTGGAATAAGCGGGTTCAGAAAATGAATGAATGAAGGAATGTTGAAAAGTATACCACATCATATGTCTGATCATAAGAATTCCACAAATGTATATTTTGTATGATCTATGGCTGAAGGTTGGTAAGTCATGGGGTAAAAATAGGAAAAATGGTGACAAATGCCAATTTTGATTTAGGTATTCATAAAAAATTATAGCTGCAGCTTCAAATGGCCATTCCAGGAACTGCAGGTTTTGACACTTCCACGTTGGCTTCATTTTTCAACACTGGAGGTTGGTTTTTACCCATAATGCCATAATTTTCAGCTGAAGATAGTACAAACAATGTCTTTTCAGAATTTTATGATGAGACAAATAATGTGGTATACTTTTCAACATGACAGGGGCATTTTTATTTTAAATTTTTATTTTTTTTACAGTTTTGACCCCTGTGTAATCCTTAATTGACCCCTACCTGAGTATAGCTACCACTCTGTGAGAGCTATCATATATTTTTGTGTAGGCCATGGTTTACTGAGGCTGGACTTTAAGTGTCGTTTTGCTTCCTTTGTAGATACCAGACCAAAATTTGCTGCAGAATACTGACTGCCAGACTTTTCTTTAATGAAAAATTCAACTATTAATTAAATTTTAAATTAAAATTAAATTTTTGTTTCTGTAATTAACATATCACAAGTTGAAAATTTACAGAAGCTACAATACCAAGATAGGTTTAGGTGTCAGACGTGTTCAAGATCACTTGAGCAACTGAATGCAGGTGTTAGTAATGCTACTGTCTTAGTGCGTGAGCTCGAGGGGCGTTTCCCCTTATCACAGTTTCATTTTCACATTAAAAGAAGCTGCTCAAATTTCCACTGAGGAGCTCCATGTGCTGTGATGTCTGGGGCGGGTTGAACTTTAAACAAAGTCATCCATTCTAGCTGTTTCCTGGCTGTCAGGGAAACGGGAGCCGGGCTGAGCTGAGGCCGGTGGCCCCAGGCGGTACAGGTCCTCGGACAGGATGAGAACCTCACATGTGTCCTGTTACCAGTTTGTGCGTGGAGATGAGTGACGAGGGGTCAGAGGTCAACAAAGCTTCCTCATCAATGTAGACAGAGAAGAGATGATGGCGTCTATGAGATCCATTTCAGTTTGCATTATTGTCTTCGTCAAAGGTTTAATATGAGCTTGTACTTGGATAGATGACACAAAACAGACAGCACAAGCACACAGTAAATTTAAAATAAATATCCACAGATCAAAGGTCACCAGTTGGTCTGGTACTTTTACGTGGAAAGCAGTGAGAACTTAGTTAAGCAATATTCAGTTGTTTGCTGATGATGCGAAGAACTGAAAATGCTGCTGCTATATAAAGTAAAGCTGCATTATTTTCACAAACAGCCCAGGAGGCTAAAGGCTTTTTGCTTCCAGGCTTTGATGAAAAACAGGTTTCCTAGTATTCCTCTATAGTGGTGGAAAAACTCAGTTGTGTCTAGGGTTGCAAAGAGGCGAAAAATGTCCAGTAAATTTCCAGAAACTTTCTAGAAACTTTCCATGGGATGTTAAGCGAGGGAATTTTGACCATTTTTTCACCAATTTGGAATATTCCAAGTTGGAAACGTTCCATGTGAATTGACTGGAATTTACTGAAATCTACGGGAATTAACTGGAAATTTGGGGTAATTTATACAAACTGTATCATATACAAAAATAAATATACTTGTTTTGTCATAGGCAGACATGCTTGCAAACATTTCTAATACAAATTTTAAAAATGAACAAGAAAAAAAACGACATGATTGTTGAATCAAATAAACATATTCCCTATGATCATGTGATGTAGGAATGCACAGTGCATGCAGGGGGTGTAGCTTCAATAGTCCTGCAGTAAGTAGTGTGCTGTGTGTATGTGATTGAGTAATGCAAAATGCAGGGTAGAAATTCACCTGAATTTGCATTAAATCTAGTTATTTTAACCAAGATTATGCTGCAAGATGCTTTTTTTCCCCCCAAATACATTTAAGTTCCCTGTTATAGGCTAACCTGTAATTTTGGAAATCTCCAGTATATCCCCATTAATTCCCATATATTCCCATTAATTCCCATATATTCCCGTTAATTCCCATGGAAAGTTTTCAATTTTGAAAACTCCAGGAATGTTGCAACCCTAGTTGTGTCATGTTAGACAAACGTATGATTCCAGTGGCCAAATCCTTACTTTGTTGCAGCCAATTTTTATATGTTTTGACTGATGTAACGCCCCTCCTGCACCCTCCACTGCTGGCTCACACTTACTCAGATTCAATCATCACCTCTTTCTCTTTGCAAATAAAATGTATAACATGTACAATATAAGTATGAAACTCGTAAAGATAATTTAATATTAATTTGGGTCAATCATGCTTAAATAAAGCCCAACCACTGCCACTTCACAATGAAGCTGGATGTCACCGTTCTCCTTCGTCCGTGTAACTTCCTGTTTTATTTTGACATTCCCTTCTCATGTTTGTTTCTGTAGCTTTCTTCCTGTGTTTCTCCTCAGCTGTTCTTCATCACCTTGATTACTATTATTAGTGTATTTCAGCTGACATGTCATGCTGAGCTTTATGTTTTAGCTTTATGTCTCAATTTTGGAAAATTTGAGGAGGACTTATTTCAATTACTTTTCCGATCCTTCAGTCCGTCCTGAGCTCCACTCGGTGCGTCAGACTCCTCCTTATCTGAGTCTGAGTCTTGAGGAAGACTCAAATTGAGTCTTCCTCAATTTTAACCTTTGACCTCAATAACATTGAGCTTTGTCAAAACAACCTTTTAAGAGCAATTCTGGGGTTGATTGTCATCCACATATCAAGTTCTGGGGTTAACCTGCATGCACATACGAAGTTTGGAAATTGGTCCAAGCACCTCAGAGGATTAGTGGAACAAACATACATACAGATGTTTCTCAAATTCTACTATGATTATAATGTGATAGTATGATTTCAACTCCTTTGTGGTGGTGTATAGGTGCAAGATTATAAAAATTGTCACTGTCCAACTAATTATGGACCTGACTGTAAGTGAGGATATTATATTGTTCAGATTATGTAAAGTGAAGGATGCAATATATCCTGATGTACTATCATTAATGCAAACATCAGTTTGATTTCAGTGCCATTGTTTTCAACATAAATCAGCACTAACAAGGCTCTGTTCTCTGTGCTCCACCTAGGCTAGATTAAATTTATTAAACATCAGTGCTGCTTTCTGCAAGAAAAGGAAAAAAAGCAGCGTAAAATATTTACAGGCCCTGTCACAGCGCAGCTCATAAGATAGGATCAGAAACTGCAGAGATAAAAAGAAAAGTGCCAATTAATTTCATGATGTTTGGTTTTATATGCATGTGTGCTGATTAGGGCTCCTTTCACTGATCTGTATAACAGGTTTAAACCTGTTATTTAGTTAACTAAATGTCCACTTGGCCTCTCCTGCTTGCTGTGTGCTGGATCAGGGAAATGTGCCACATGGCCGTCACATCACAGCAGACGTTTCATCACAGTGAAAGTAGCAGGCCTCATCTGGAACTCACCACGCCGCTTGTTTGACACAGTCTTTCTAGCAGTATCCAACGACTCTCCAGAGAGAGACGTCCAGTCGTCACCTTAAGTCACTGATTAGCTTTCAAGTCTCACAACCATACAGTAAGATCAGAACCACCAGGACTCTGAACCTAGGTCCAAGTCCTTTGTCCTTCTGCAGCGATGTCAGCATGCTGTTCATCTCGGGATGATATACTTTTTAACTCTGTTGAGCAGTGACTCTTGTGGGACTTTGTACGCATTGTTTGAACCGGTTCTTACACTCTCGAGTGTGCTTAGTTTCCTAAAGGTCCGACTGTCCGTTCAGATAACCTGAAAATGCCTGAATATTGCTCATACGTTCAGCCAAAGCGGCGACCTGAGCCGGGTACATTTGCTTAATCCTGTTAATGGAGTTGATAGCGCTGCGTGGTGGGGCCCAAAGGTGCTGTGCTGCACCCTGATTGGGTGTGATGTCATCTGCTGCTGCTGCTTAGCTGTGCTTTGCCTTTAAGTGCTTTCCAGTGTGTTTGGAGATCAAAAGCCACACTCGCCATAGCAGCTTTAATCACCTCCTCTGCTGGCGGCAGGTGTGTGTGCGTGTGTGTGTGTGTGTGTGTGTGTGTGTGTGTGCGTGTGATTGGTTGTGCAGTACGGATATGCAAAAGGTTGCTGGCATTTCCAAAGATAGCCAGGCTGACATTTCTATTGACTTTGATGTTGATAATCCCTCACAAGTTCCCCAAAGCTAACTGATATTTAATGTGTGCGTGCATGTGTGAGTGTGTGCGCCCACAATGAGTGTGTATTTATAAGCGGGTTGTTTGGTCAACATTAACATTATCAGTGTTTACCTGTGAAAATGTTCCAGATTACAGCGAGTAAACAGGTTTTTGGATGAAATTCAAATCCGAAGTAACATCAAGGCTGATGTTTCATTTGCTTTCTTTGATCCTTAAATGTTTCTCTGATTTCCCTGTGGACAAATCCCGATTAAAGGCCACAGCTGTGCTACACGTGTTTACGGCTGCACGTTGGAAGTCAGAATATGAAAAGTTATGATCTGAGCGTTCAGCCTGCTCAGGTGGGAAAATGTTTGTGTGCGAAACTCCAACATTAAAGCGAGACTACATCATAATTGCTCAAGGGCAGAACAGCGCCGCCAAGTGGTAGCTTTCAGCCCTATGTTTTGTTTTGACAGTGTATGTCTATAATTTAATTTCATCACAAAACAATTCCATGGGATGGAAAAGTAGGAGTCATACAAATAAACTTCTGAAAATATTTTCTGACGTGAATAAGATCAACCCCATGAACATTGGTGACAATGGCAAGGAAAAACTCTTTTTTTTTTTAAACATTTACTTTATTTTTAGTTATTTTACAGGTAGAAATCTGGAGCATACCAGACTCAGTAGGGTTGCCATTTACTGTAGCTATTGTATTAAGACAGAACAGGAGGTGCAACACGAAACTGACGGAACATACAGTAACATAATGGAAATGTTGCAACTGAATCAACCAAATATAACTCACTGTTGACAATAGCAGGATAAAATGAATAGACAACAATGAGGTGTAGATCAGAGTCCCAGAAGAACTGCGTGTGCAGAGTTTGTGTGTATGTTGATAAAGGACCTCAGTCACTGAGGTAGTAGATTTCCAGGAGCCCTCTCTGCAGCAGCTCCACGTCCTATTTGTCTTCAAGGCAATTTGCCTTGAAGACTTCTTCCATTCTAAAAAGTCATCTCAGTCTCAGATAGGAGACATCCAGAAAATCACTCCACACCTCCCAATGGTTGCAAAGACATCTAGTCACCTATCCTTGTAACCTCCGTAGTTCCATGGCAGCATCGCCAGAAGCAGCTGGATCAATTTGTAAACGGGGATTGGGCCGGGTGTACCGGTCAACACATGACCAGGCAGCAGCTCGAGCAGTAAACAGAACTGAGATTAGAAAATCAACTGCGGTTTGACATCAATTTAAAATGAAATTAACAGTTGCATTCAGTGAACTCAGTTATTTGGAAATGTAAATAGTGTACCACAGTATGATAAATCTGCCTAGAGCAGGATGTCCTCAAAAGCTGAGTGATGGAGAACAGCGAGGGAAGCCACCAAGACACCCAAGACAACACCGTAACGTTGTAACTGGACAAACTCTGAACAGTGCAACTTTCATCTCATGCATCTCCAGTTGTACAGGGGGTCAGCTCTATGTTTCCCGGTACCGACGTTCCCCATGATAAAAACATATGATATACAAGGAATCTTATCTGATGACATATTTGACCCGGGTTAGGGCCAGGGTTAGCACTAGGGTTAGGATTAAGATAGAACAGTGTAATTAAAAAGTTGATGTAGAATTGTTGAAGAGCTCTTTTCCAAAATGCTATAAATCCATTTTTTATTGGCACAGTCTGAACATGTACAACAATAACTGGGAAATCGAACAACAATGTTGGTGATTTTAAACCCAAAGTTTATTATATTTGTTGCCAAAACGCTATAAATCCAGACATTCATTACCTTCTTTCTGTCTTTTTAAAACAAAAGAACATACAGTGGAAATCCTATATTGGATTTCAAAGTACCACCTTTAAAAGTATTTTAAAAAAAATGGTGCATCATGCACTACAGTGTATTTTCATACGGTTTTTTTATCACCTCAATTAAGGCAGTGTTTCTGTGTGATGTAGCTATTGTCACATTGCATATCAGGGTTTTTTTGTGTGATTTTGGAATCCATTGAGAAAGTGTGTGTGTGGGAGGGGGGTGTTAATAATCTCAGGTAAAATTAAAGCATGGGGGGGATTATGTTTAAATCAGGAGAATATCTGTGAAAACCCTCATAGAATTGTGGGACTTTGGAGATGTTGAACATTAAGTATCAAATACATGTAATTGTAAAAGGTGAGTAAAAAGTAATTTGGCACAATATGACCCCTTTAATAATTATCTTACTGGATCCAAGACCATTTAATTTCAATCAGTTCATTCAATCTGTTCTTTGAACATTCAAACCTGGATGAAAAACATCATGAATCAAACATTATTACACATTTTAACACCTCAGTGTGAGTTTAATTAATGCTCATTAAAGCAGAGGGTTTCAGTGCAAAACATCTGCTAGTTTACACACAAACCACCAAATTTTAGATATTTCTGTGATAGT
>OMMV01232738.1:0-15694 GCA_900302635.1 Chatrabus melanurus | reverse complement strand
TGGCAGCTGTGGTTGCCAGAATAATTCTGTAAAAAATGCAGTAAACGTATGTAAATACCTTTCCAGAAAATACTGCATACATTTTACAGTATAAAACCGTTGTAATTTGCAAAAAAAATAAATAAAGGAAGAATGGGCTACAGATAGCCTTGAAACAGCAATATTCTATTTTGAAAGTAAGCACACTAACTGCTTGCGCCACCATTCTGTCTGTGAACTACTCTAAAAATGTAATGAACTGCAGAATCCATTTTATCCTATTGATATATAGCCTACTCAATTCAAAACAGACATGATTTTTTTCAGAACTCCTCATATTAACATACTTTGTACAAATATAGTAAAAAATATGTTAATATGGCAATATGACATACAATTCATTATATTTTCAGAGTATGTGCTGCAATGCAACAGCACAGTGGCGCAAACAGTAAATGCGCTTGCCTCCCAAGCAAAATACCCCAGGTTCAAGGCTGCTTAAGTCCTGTTCTCCTTATACACTTGGAGTTCTGTTAGGAAAAACGAAATTAACATGTGAATCCCATGCCAAACCTGCTGTTGAGACCTTGAGCAAAATGGGAGCAGCATAGCAAAATCTTATTGAATGGTATTCACTCTGCAAATTTTATGATATGTTTTGTAAATTACAACATTATACTGTAAAATTTGCAGGGTGTTCTGTAAAGGTATTTACATATTTTTACTCTATTTTCTACAGAATTATTCTGGCAACTGCAGCAGCCAGTTTTTCTTCCATAAAAACACGGAATTTTTTTTACAGTGTACCATACATACAGTGCAACTGTTTTCCGGTGTCTGTGATTGGTTCACTAAAATTTTGAGAAAACGTTCCTGTTCCCCATTCGCCACAATGTCAGTCACAGGTGTGATTTGGGATTCAACGGCAAAGTCTTTATTCCTGCAGTGTAAGATTCGTCTGAAGAGGGAAAATAGCCTCTCAGATTTCACAAAATCCAATTCAAAAGGAGTGCATCTTTAACTATTGATGTCTCACGCACAATGTGAGTGGGGTGTTAACAGTTGAAAGAAAGCAGCACCACTTAATGCCCTTGTGCTACCTTGCTCTACAGTGAACAGTTTTTACATCAGCCTTGAATCATTCATTGTGAAACCAAAAAGAGTTGAAGTAAATAGAAAAAACTCTGAAATGTAAAATGCCATTCAGAAGATGAAGACGTACACAAACCTACACCTTAATTTAGTCTGCACTCCAAACATTTAAATTTTTATTTAGCTTGGTAATTCGTTTTGGGTTTGTATCTCTTTCAAATTACTTCACATGTCATGAAACCAATGGGAAGTTTTATTTCCTTCAGTGATATTAAATGGAAACACTTGTTTTCACAGAGAAAGAATCATTAGGCCTCACTGTGCTACCTGTAACAGGTGTAGTAGAGTCAATAATATATGAGTTAATGATCATTTCTCCAGAACCAAGGTTTGAAGGTTGTTTTTACATGATTTGAGGATGTTCTTTGAAATGAAACAGGGTGACCCTGGCAAAAGTGTGGGCTAATGCCACCAGGTGGCCAAATCCAAGATGGCCACCACTGAAATAGGAAAATACCACTTTGTCACTTCTAGGTATCACAACAAGGTGTTCTTGGTATCTAAATATATTTTTTCAGGGTCAAAAAATCTATTTCAAAATATATGACCGTGTAAAATAAATGGCTGTATCATATATAATGCCGTGAGATGTATTAGTTAGCTATAGATGAGGTTTTCGATATCAATGAGTACCAAAATTTTCAATACAAATTTAAGCAATTGTGATACATGTCCATATTAGGAAGTATATCTCAACCTATTTCTGGAAAAAAAAATACACAAGAATAATTTACCATACTCCCAGCCAAAAATGGACAGAAAATCTACTCCTACTCAGCAAGAAAAGCCATTCTTACTCACCAAGAGGGCCTTTTTTTGTGTACCTAGAAATGGCAATGTGGACGTTCCTAATTTCAGCGTAGATCATCTTGGATTATACAGTACTGCACAGATGTTTATAACTTTTTCTAGACACATTAAATCTGTGCCTGGAAATGAAATTGTCCACCCCTAAAACCTATATTTAGACACCAAGAACACCTTGTTGTGATATCTGGAAGTGACAAAGTGTTATTTTCCTATGTCAGTGGCGGCCATCTTGGATGTGGCCATCTGGTGGAGTTAGACCACACTTTTGTGAGAGTCACCCAATTTCATTTTAAAGAGCACCCTCAAATGATGCAAAAACAATGTTCAAACCTTGTTTCTAGAGAAATGGTCACAAAGGCATATATTATTGGCTCTACTAGTGGGTTTTACCTTACATTTTGGTAAACAATGAACAGCAAAACCAAATTTAAAGGTTTTGTCCAATTCTGTTGTCTTATGGGGGCTATTTAAATTTGAGCTGTGAAACTTCACCTGAGTGTGTAATGTTGCGAAAGTTATTTAGTAATGTATGTCCAAAAGATCAATAGATTTAGCACTGGGGATGCCCCTTATTCGGATTAAGTCACACTAAAGGAAAAAGAACCCAAAAAATATCAAAAACTGCCCTGATGGTCAATTGCTTAAAAATGTTTTACAAAAATTAATGAATTTGGATCTAGATCCATCTAATATTGGAATAGGGCCAAGCCAAAGTAATATCATATATTGTGTCAGACTCCTAGGTCAATATAAGAAATGGTCAGTGGGCCCTCAATCTATGGCATGTGGTCTAACACATATAGTGCAAGTGCATTTGGGATGTGTCCAACTCCACTTTGCTATTTACACGGTATGTAATTTGAGTGCAAAGTAAGGCGGCAGGTGCAAAGGGGTTGCATTTAGTCTTTTAATTTAAACATGAAGTAACCAGTTAGAAGGTGGCATGGTGGCTTAGTGGTTAGCACTGTTGCCTCATAACTAGAAAGTTCCAGGTTCGCTTCCGACCTGGTCCTTTCTGTGTGGAGCTTGCATGTTTTCCCCATATAACTAATTCCCAAGGTCACTGGAATAAAATTCCAAAGCATAACATGGATATGGGCACATCTCCAGTGTGTGAAGGAATCACATCCTGATACTGAATAATGTGAATGACAATTTTTGTGCTAGTTCATTCATTCATTCATTTTCTGCTGCTTATCCGGGTCCGGGTCACAGTGGTAGCAGACCAAGCAGCTCAAACCACACTTCCCTATCCTCAGCCAAGACCAGTAACTCTTCCGGGAGGATCCCGAGGCATTCCCAAGCCAGCTGGGAAATATAATCCCTCCAGCATGTCCCGGGTCTTCCCCTGGGCCTGCTCCCAGTTGGACGTGCCTGGAAGACCTCCCTAGGGAGACGACCAGGGGGCATCCTCACCAGATGCCCAAACCACCTCAAATGACTCCTTCGATACGAAGAAGCAGCGGCTCTACTCCGAGTCCCACCCGGATAGTCGAGCTTCTCACCCAGACACCCGATGGAGGAACCTCATTTCCACCGCTTGTATCCGTGCCCTTGTTCTTTCGGTCATTACCCACAGCTCATGACCATAGGTGAAGATTGGAGCATAAATTGAATGGTAAATTGAGAGCCTCGCCTTCCGACTTTTTGTGCTCGTGAAAAATTGTCAAAACACATTTTACCAATTGCATTGAATGTAACATATTTATTATCACTGCACTGATTTAAAAAAAACAAACAAAATAAGTCCATTAAGCCCTGTTCTCACTTTCATGGATATGCATCCTGGAAGGTCACAGTTTGAAACCTTGTCCATGCTTTGGGAAACCTCAGAGAGTCTGAGAGGGTGTCCGTGATGAACCAGAATATTCCGCCATTGTGATGTGGTCTTGTTTTAACCCTGGCGGGATTTTCAAGATGTTCAAAAATTAGTTTTTTTCCCGTCGTGAACTTTGACATACTTTGGCAATCCCTTGCATTTCCGTGGAGTCCATATAGTTATACTACGGGCATGCTATGGTTGTTTTTGCACGCGTCACATGGTCCAACTCAGGCACGTTATGTCATCAAACCGCTAGGCATCTATGATCTTCACACGCCGGTTTGTCACGGTTATAAACCGCAACCATCTAGAATACATATCTGTGAAAGTGAGAACAGGGCTTTAAGCAGAACACAACCACTGTAACAGGAACGCTGTAGTGTTCCAACAAGAGGCAAAACTCCAAAGCTCCTGTACTGCAGTTTAGTGGAGTGCCTGGATGGTGCGCTGTCAGCAGGAGCTGTGTTCCAGTTGGGTGACTGAGCCCTCTTAGTGTTGAAACATGACGACAGTGAAGGCAGCTTTCATACCAGCCAATGGAGTCATCAATATTAGCACAAGGTGAACGGGGTCGGAGGGGTTATGTCAGTTCAGCACATGCAGTCTCCAGGAGGCCGCAGGAGCAGACAGTGCCGCGACAAAGCAATGTTCCTGAAATCTGTGATACAGCATCCGCTCTGAGCGAAAGTCTATCACAGGCCAGCAGAAGGTTTTTTTGAAGCCATGCTGCTTCCTTTTATGTCCAAATCTCTGGGTTTTCCTCAAACAGATCTGACTTGCAGGGCACAGAGAGTGGCAGAGCAGCATGGAGCTCACTGGAGACGGGCAGCTTTGATTCATTGACTTCCGTAAAACTCAATCCTCCTCTTCCACATAAGTCGAAGGAAACCAGCCCACCTGAGAGGAAACAAAGCACAATATACCTTATTGTTCCATAAGATGGTGGGGGTTTTTTTTGGAAATACATCTGAAAAAAATGGGGTCAGCTGACATTCAGGGTGTACACTTTTACATGTCATATACAACCGCAACAGCGGGTGGTGCGAAAGGCCTGTGAAACGAGTGTGCCTGCCAGGACTGAAGTGACACGCCCTTCTAACTACCTTACAGTGCTGCATGACGGATACAAACAGTGATCATCCTGAAAAGAGCGCAGCTCAAAAGTCAATGTGGAATGTGGAGAAAGTGGAGCTCCATTCTAGACTGGAAGTACATGACCTCCACTAATGCTAACCCTAAACCAAATCGTAACCCTTACCCAAACCATAAACCTAGTAATTGCTTCTTTTTTTTTAAACACCTTCGATCTGGCTTTGAGTGTAACACTAGTCAAGGTCACATGTTTCCGGTCTATAGTGGCGCTCCACTTTGCAGCCAGACCCTCTTGCAAAAATGAAAAAATTTAACCAGCAACTGATGAGAAGTTATGATGCAAGCTCTAAGCTTGCATCATAAAAGCAACAGAGTCATCAAAAAACTCTCAAGCAGCCATGAAATATGATGTGACACAGTGTAATAATAGAAGATGGCAATGGCAAAAATACAAGCAGAGTGTATGTGTGCCGTGAACCCACCTATATAAGGTGTCTCTGAATATTGCACCTTATAAATAAGGAACAACTCGACTTCAGACCAGGTTTTTGTTGGTTTATGTTGCAAACACTTTCTACTGCAACACGATAACAATACATGGGCACTGTACCCGAGTACACCTAATTTTTAGATCAATGTGCCCATTGGTGCACAGATGAGTGCAAGTAGATTTGCAATTTAAATAATGTGGCTGTCAGTTGTACGCTACCAATGACACTTTGTGCTGAGTGCTGCTGTGGACAGGGTGGAAGATGGGGTTCTCAATTCCCACTCATTGCCTTGCTTACACCTGATGCTTGCTGTATCTTTCCACCTAACGCAACCACCACTGAGTATGCAGAAGTTCATGCTTTGCAGACGCCATGACAAACCAGCAGCAACAATGCGATCCTGCCTCACAGTCCCAAAAACTACCAATTACAGTACGTTACACGGGGCATCCAGACAAGCCAGGAGCACTGTTGCAGGACTGAATTTGGGTCTCTCTCTCTCTCTCTCTCTCTCTCTCTCTCTCAACTGCAAAGTTTATTCCAATTCCACATTTCAACTTTATCCCTACACTGCTCATCATTTGATCCCTGCTCCACCTTGCTTCATTTCCTCTAATTAAGGAAGCAGTACTTACTCTGTTTCTTTCAAAGTGGGATGTCAAAATTTCCCAGTCGAATATTCCGATTAGCGACTTCAAAGTGTTGCAGCTCCCAGAAGCCAAATGTAAACAAGAAACATGGCTGAACAAATGTTCTCACAGTTGGTATTAAATGTTTGTACCGCAAAGTTCCTATTCTGGCATCATTTACACCTACACTCAACTGCCACTTTATTAGGTAAAAGATGTACTTACTATAGGTGGATAAGTAAATAATAATATACTGGTGACATATATTGACATCAGTCATCATATATACCGACATATATACACCATATACCTGTACAACAAGTTGAATTTTATTTATAGTGTATTTTATTTCAGTTTCTTGCAGGATTTGACTCCCAGGGCTGATATCAGAGCAACTGCTCACACTGGGGTCAAGGATAAGAAATTTGGAGTTTCCTAGTCACAGTGCTCACTAGTAAAATGGAAGTATCCTTCTATTTTACAATTTCCCAGTAGTTCAGAAATTTTCAACTTCCAAGTTGTCTAGAATGAATGTTTTATGCATCGTTTTCCCCTGTTGAGCTTCCAGGTCACTGTGAAGCTTGTGTTTTAAAGTTCTAGCTTAGCTGATCATGCAAGCAATCTTAGAAAACAATTTCTTTTAGCAGCTGTATGCCAAAGTCTGCAGAGCCTTTGCTTGTATTGTCATCCGAAAAGGTTTCGAGTCCCTTTTGCAAACCACTGTCCAATATCAAGAGCAAGAATTAACCTTTTTTTCTACTCTTGTACTTCTATAATCACCATTAACCTCAGACAAATTTTTCTCAGACAGCGTGTGTGATATACCACCGCATGGTGATTTATTATAATATATAATATTACAGAAATGGATCTGCTGAATTGTAATATTGTACGGATGTGTAAAGGTAGCGCAGCATCTATGTATGAACAACTATTTTGTAATCCATTTTTGGTCTCGTATCTTGTTTTTCATGAATTGGGATGTTTTTAATGCTCTATAAACAGTTCATTGTGTCAAAAATAATGGACGCGGATGTTTTCCATAGTCATGTGATTTGATCGGGGAGTGATGAGTCACACATGCGTCAAGGCTGCTGGGCCCGTGCTGCGGCTGCTTTGTTTACCACATAAAAACAGAGTGATGAATACTGTCAAGTGACGAAGATGTCAAAGTTGGTGTTTTGGGGGATGACAATGGAGGCGTACAGCTGTACCTGTTTGAGCCACATCGGGGAGATCTGTACCAAGATTCCTACAGCAATAATCTTGAGCGGGAAGAGTCTCAAGATGGTGAAAATTTGTTCAGAAATGACATTGATTAGTCGGGCAGTGAGTCAATGAGTGGTGCATGAGCATCCGCTGTGAATCATTCAATTTTCCATTATGAACTTTTACTTTCACAAAGTGGAAGAACTTCAAACTAAATTTGAGAGGATGACAGAAAATCCCACGATCTGTTCAATTCCCTCCCTACCTCGGTGCACTATGCGCATTCAAGCAACCATAGTGACGCATAGAGTTTATTGCACAGGGGGAACACTCAGACAGGGCGAGTGTTCAGACCGCGGCAGCGGCAGCCACACAGTGCGACAGTACTGGTGTTGAGATCTTTCAACTTTTTCCGCCTCCTGCAGCTGCAGGGACAAACCAGAATGCGGACTGTGTCGGTATATTATTGCTGCATCCCAGACTCAAGAACGTCAGTTGGAAAATACCCTTTCACGCGTTCTTTTTCCACAAGCAGTGACCGAGAAGCACCTCGTCACTGCACAGAGAGGTTTTTGTCCAAAATTCAGGTGGGAGTCATTTTCTACCTCCTTCATCAGAAAAATGGGGATCTAAGAAGAGCCTAAATCAGCAGGGAGCGCCAGTCACAATTGGAAGCTAATGCACATGTGACGTCTTGCATCTTGGATTTGAACAAGCGATCAGAACCTCACAGGGAACATGTCTGCATCCTTGGTACTCTTCAATTTTCGATTTAAAAAAAAACATGCAATATTGCATGGTCCATGGGTGAACTAGTCCTTTAAGCCACATTTTTCTTTCAAAATGAAATCAGAAGTGCAAAATGTCCACAATAAAGGGGCTATCACACATACGGCTTATCGCTGCGCGGCCGATATGTGACCTGAATTTCCGCCAGGTGGATGTCGAAATGCGTGGAGTGTGAGACTGGCGCACGTTCCACGCCAGTGGAACGTCAGTTCCACACATCAACTCAGCCGTCGCATATCAGCCGCTGAGCGATAAACCGCAGGTGTGATAGCCCCTTAAGTTACCACAGTGAGAGAATTTGAACCTACCCTGCCGTCCACCTCTCCCCTCCACCACCCATTGGACATCTTGGTGTAGATCTTTATTACATCTCCTTGTAACAGGGACAGTTCCCTTGTGTCTCTGGAGCTGAAATCATAGCGTGCCACTGCAACACCCACCGCCCTGGAAGAAAACACTGAAACGGAAAGAGACCTTTCATTATTGGTGGTCATTTTCACACGTACTCTGAAAATTTACTCAGAGATTTGGAGTGATTTAGAAAAAAGGTCAGTAACTTTTATCTCACTGAGGTGTAGTTCTAATAAAACTGATCCACCATGAAAAATCAGTCCCAATGCAGACAATTTGAGCAAAGATCATTCCTTTTCAAAGTCTGATAGAGCTAACAAACCCAATACTGTTTTAAAAATCCTCTAAATTTGACTGGGGGGGGGTCATCAGCAACTTTTACACGGTCTAATGTGTAGCACACTGCCACTCAGTAATTGCTAAACTGTTGCTTTGTGCAAACCCTCGTGAAACCACTTTCTCCTCTCCGATAAGAAACACGTCATTTTCTCAAAACTCCAAATACGTAGTAGGTGTGTCCATCCTAACTTTACGAACTACGCTGCATGGTCTATGGCGCACAGTGGGCAAAACGGAGAGAGAGAGAGAGAGAAGGATTTTAAACAGACAAAACAGATCAAATCTAAGCTCAAGTCTCCCATGTGCCTTCTGGCAATCTTTAGCTGAAATTTCATTTCTCCTTTTATGAATATATGTCTCTGTTCCACTCCACCATGGAGCTGTATAACTGGTAATGCAACAGACAAAACTTGGACTGTGCACAGTTTCTCCATGTGGCAACTGTGTTGGCCCTAAAGAAAACTGGCTGTAAAGGTGATGATTTGTATGAACAATCATCCTAATATTTAGTTTGTCCAACTACTTATGGCCTCTGAAAATGGAGGTGCTGTAATTCCTAAAAGGTTCATGCAATATTTTTGCAAAACCCCTTGAATTAAAGGTGAAACTTGACACTTACAAGCACATTTTGATCGCTTCATTTCAACTCCATTGTGGCGGTGTAGAGAGGCAAAATTGGAAAAAATTGTCACTGTCCAATTACTTATGGACCTGACTGTGTCACTTTTGTGTGTTGATTTTTTTTTTTTTTTAAAGTTAACGTTTAACTCAGTTTATGCACGTATCAACAAGATTATACAGCTCACGTGCACACAGCTGTGCACGTTTGACATACATATGAAAATACCAATGACATATGGTGGATTAAAAAAACCAAAAATGAATACCTAATGTACACACATCACACAAAGAAGAACTCTTGTGTGTGGAAAGCTGTAAATGTTGTCTTATGGAGACGAGGAGATGGAATAAAAGCTGTACGTGTACCTGACCAGAAAGGTGAGGAGGAGGGAGGAACAAAGCTGCAGCCATCAGGAGGAACTACAGAGAAAGGAAGCAAGTGATGAGGACTCAGGCCGTAGTGGGAGCAAAGAGAGAACATAAGCAAAGTAAACACTAGTTTGACAGAGACAGACAGCGAGAGAGAGAGAGAGAGAGCGAGAGAGAGAGAGAGCGTAACAGAGAGAGAGGAAAAGTTGGCAAAGTCAAACAACAAGCAAAAGGCAGAATGGGTGGGTGAGAAGAGCGACAGAGGAGGACAAAACAGTGAAGTAACCTGACACAGGGAATATCCTGCATGAAAAGAAATCCTGACCAGCTTTCGTTCATTACCTCCACCAAGGAGGTTGTTTTTTCATCGGTGTGGGTTTGTTGGTTTGTTCATTTGACTGTGAACACTTTCCTGTCTACAATTTTTTGAGATCAACATGATTTTTTTATGATGGGTAGGTGGTCACACAAGGATGTTCCCCTTTAAATTTTGTTAAGAATCTATGCACTGATGATGTCACAAAAAATTATCAAATATTCAAAAAATCCCTCTCTTATAAGGGGCGAAATTTGTAAAAATCATATCTCTGTCCAGACCCATTGGATTTGAATAACATTTGGTATGTATATACAGGATCAGACCCTCAACTATCAGACCAAATTACACCCAGATCCGATCTGGATTAAGGATTTGGCTGCAATTTAAAGTTAACATTGGAAATCCCATTTAACATGTTCAGATGTGTACATCTCAGTGACATCTCAACAGATCAGGATGAATCTTGTCATGGTTATGTAAGATAGTAATAGTTATAAGCAGGTAAAGTTCTATCCAGATACGGAAAGTCTTCTGGAGCCAGTGGATCAAAATGTAAAAATTTCAGGTGCCAATATGTAAGACACTGCTGTAAGGTATCTAATAGAGATAGAAATGTCCAACCACTACCAAAATGTAGGTTGGGGGAGTGCTGATTCAGTAAGCTGTCAATGGATTTGAGCTATCTCCAACAGCTCAGCACTTGACTTGTAGTATATTTCTAATAGTTGTGTAATCCCTGCTGATGTCAGCATTTGCGGTTCATGTATCACTGTAATGGAGAATATAAATAAATAAATATTCAACCCCAAGAATACTGTACGAACAGTACAGTCTGGAGCTGTGTTGCTGCCAGTGGAACTGATGCATTGCACAAAGTGAATGGAATAATGAATAAGGAGGACAAACTCAGCATTCTTCAGCAGAACCTCAAACTATACATTAGGCGGTTGAAACTTGGACGCAACTGGATGTTCCAACAGGACAATGACCCCAAACACACATTAATGCTGGTTGTGGAATGGATAAAGCAGGCTAACATTATGCTTTTGGAATGGTCTTCCCAAAATCCTGCCCTCAACCCGATCAAAATTGTCTGGAAAGTCAGGCCTACAACATGAAACCAAAAAATTTAATGAAAATCTCCGAATTCTGTCCAGAAGAGCGGTCAAATATCCAACCAGAATTCAGCGAGAAGCTTGTTGATGGCTCCCACAAGCGTCTGGTCAAGACAAAACTTTCTAAATGACATTCAACCGAATTCATTCAAATTAGCCATTCCCAGATTCTCTACTCCCATCAACAGAAGCCTATAATTCTTTCAGAGCTGTAAAGGGTGTCTTGGTGGCTTCCCTCATTAGCCTCCTTCCAGCACGGTCACTCGATTTTTAAGAACTGCGTACTTGACACAGATTTACCATACTGTTTGTATTTCTTAATGATTGAAGTAAATGAAGTCCAAGACATATTCAGTGACTTGTAAATGTTCATGTGTCCAGTCCATCCCCTGACTTGTCTCAAGAACACTGGTTGTAAAAGTGATGATTTAATCTATATATTTAGAATAAATTGCCCTGTTCCAATTTTTTTTTTTTTTTTTGAGAATGTGTTGCAGGCCTTAAATGCAGGAATGGATGTACAGTACTGTGCAAAAAGTTTTAGGCATATTAAATGTGTTTATATTTTTCTTTTAAATAAAGAGAAGCTGTTAAATAGTTCATATTTATGAATAAATATGTAAAATGTCTGACTACATCTCACCTTTAAAACTAATTAATAATTTCATTTAGGTGATAAAATGACATAATTTGTTTGAGGGTGTTTCTTCAAATTTATAAGAAAATCAGGTTGTGTTCAGTCAGTTTTTTTTTTAAATAATTTGATTATTGATTGATCATCAGCAACTGTCTTTGTGTTGTCAAGTACTAGTCACTATAGTCACAAGGAAATCAAATTGTTTTTGTATTTTTGCTTCTTTTTAAAATGAGGTTTGTAAATTAGTAATTGATTGGTTACTTTAATGAAAAAGATGTAATAATCTCATATTTTATTTATGTTGCATTTTTTAAGGTGGTAGGGATTTCATATGACTTTCTGTTGATGATGATGCCTGGGGGCATTTGTTTGTTTTAAATTTTTTTTTTTTTAAATGGGGTGCCTAAAACTTTTGCACAGTACTGTATATTAACAAATGAAATGAAGTTGGCCACAGAAAACATGAAATATCTTGGGTTCATATTGTCTGCAATGAAATAGAAGTCGAAGTAAATTTAAGAATTACTGGGGGGGGTTTTAGTTGTTTTGTTTTGTTTTGTTTTGTTGGGGTTTTTTGGGAGGAGGGTTGTTTGTTTGTTTTTTTGTTTTTTGTTTTTTTGGATTTTCCATATCGTCCCAACTTTTTCTGATTTGAGGTTGTACTTTTGATCATTAATTGAAAACAGGACAGCTCCAAAATATCAAAACTTAACTCATATGATTCCCCTGACAATAAGTAAATGAGAATTTTAAGTTATTTTCCAACTCTCAGAAACACATGAATAAACACATTCAGACTCGATTTAAGAGGGCAGCCAAACAAATTTCAGAGTTTTGATTGTTTTTCCGTACTTCAGCTTCCCGTGCTTGTTTGCACAGCCTTTCATTCTGTTTTCTCTGCAATGAGGTGTCTGTTTTGAGATTCAAACCATTATGCCTGCTCTGTTTTTTTGGCATGACATCTGTCTTTCCACAGAGGCTGTTTACCAGACAGACGGTGCCCACACTAAGTCTGCCTATGGGGGTGGACGACTTAAGGCAATAATAATCTATCCCAGAATGAGGCAAACAGCAGGTCTGTCAACACTTCCTTCACTGAAGGAAGCGGAATGAATGGCAGCGATGCACAAACACACCTCTTGTCGCGCTGCTTTGAAGCCGGATGTGCTGGGAGATCGACGCTGCCAAAGGAGGCAGAGGGACGACGATGTAGCAGAATTCTACATTCGAATGAGACACAAAGGGCTAACTTTGACTTTGTTCCAGCATTCGCCTGCTCGCCTTGGTTGTGGTTGTTTACACGTTCGTTTCTCTTTAAGTTAAGAAGGTTTACCTCCAGCTGCTTCCTGCTCTTTCATATCAAATATTTGGAAACTTTTCTTCATTTTTTTTTCCAAACCAGGCGCTGTCCCTCTCTTAGACCAGGGATATCCCTCAGGTGGAAGTCAGCGGGCGGCTGTCACACAGTTTTCTCCGCTGCCAGCCCAAGTGAAATGTCATGTCCTGTCAGGAAAATTGTGAAGCCATCTCAAAGCTGAGCAGCGTGCAGAGTGTGACGTTTGGAGTAGCGGGCTCCTGGTGCTTGCCTGGGGCATTGGGCCCTAACTGGGACCGCTCTGCCAAGCATGATGAGCTGCCTGATTTCTACTTTCTTTTGCTCACTGTTTGTCTCTCTCGCTCTCTTTTGCCTTTGTTTCTTATCCCACACCTCCTTTCTGTGCCCTCATTCTCATTCTATCCCTCCACCTTTTCCTCTTTAGAAATTTAGATCCCATACATCTACATAACTGCAGACCTATCTCTCAACGTCCATTCCTGTCCATCCATCCATCCATTGTCTAAACTCGCTTATTCCAGTTAAGGTTCACGGGGGGGCTGGAGCCTACCCCTGTGGTCAGTGGGCGAGAGATGGGGTACACCCTGGACAGGCTGGCAGTCTATCGCAGGGCCGACACTTACAGGCAGACAAACCCATTCTCACTCCCACTCACATTCATTCATTCATTTTCTATACCCACTTACTCTAATTAAGGGTCACAGGGGTGCCTATCCTATCCCAGCAGTCAATGGGCGAGAGGCAGGGCACACCCTGGACAGGCCGCCAGTCCATCGCAGGGCCACATATAGACAAACAAACACGTTCACACTCTCACTCACACCTACGGACAATTTAGAGTCACCAATTCATCTAACCTGCATGTCTTTGGAAGTGGGAGGAAGCCGGAGCACCCGGAGGGAACCCACGCAAACACGGGGAGAACATGCAAACTCCACACAGAAAGGACCAGGGGCCTCATTTATCAACCGTTTGTACGCACAAAACGGGACCTAAAAAATGTGCACAACCATTTTAACACATACATTGTGATTTATAAAAATAAACTAGACAAAATGTACGTATATGTACGCAAACTGTGACCCATGCGTACGAATATTTTGGACAGGCTGAAGTGAAACCAGATCATGGGAAAAATGTCAGTGGCATCATTAAGCATAAAATGATGGCATGTGCCAGTGAGTCACGTCACATATAAGCCGACTCAGATCTTACATCAAACCACACGTTTAATATTTCATCAGTGCACTGCAGCTGTTAAAACATAAATATTATTAGTGGTGGACATAACTGGATTATCATTTGGACAAGGTGTGACGTCCTGCCTGCTACAGTAGCATGAAACAAATCGTTTCCCTCCTCTAATTTTATATTACAAATAGGCCCACGTCATTTTCGGTGCTCAAATTTTATTAGGAGAGATTTTATCTTAATAAAGACAGTAGCGCAGTGACATCACAGCGGCACAAAGGATTCTGGGACAAGCATTACGATAAATAATTGTCTACTTATTCTGTTGATTGGAAGGTTTCCTGCTGGTTCTTGTAGTGAGCTTGTTCAGTGTTAAAGTTATGTCCATACATGATTGTAATGTTTAAATTAAGAACCAACATGTGACACAGCAAGTGAATGGTCGTCATGAATGGTTGGGTTCAAAACTACTTGTGGGCTCGCCGTCGCCACCTAGTGTTGCCACTTGCTTTATTTATTGCTTTTTGTCATCTCACTGCTGTGATCACACAGAAACACCCTGATTTCTGTCTCAGAAACGTTTCTTTTCCTGCTCTTCCTCTTGATTGCCATGATAAATACATGTTCCGGGCGTCATGTGTATGTTTGAATATTCATGAGGTGTTTTGCATTGACCATTTGTGGTTGAATGTGGGCGTGTAGAGGGCGGGATAGGAGGCAGATCGATCTGCACACAATTGAACCGGATTTTGCTCGCAGGTGTGCGTGCGAACAGTTTTATGTCTGATTTTTTTGTTCATACGTATGCTTTTAGTATGAATCCTATGCAATATTTGATAAATAAGGCCCCAGGTCGGAAGCGAACCTGAAAGAGTAAGGATATAAGATCAATTTTGAAAAAAGTGAAATATTTACTCTCAATCAGATAACTACTCAAATTCCTGCTGCACATTTTCCATTTAGAATTGTTGGTCAGAGTTTTAGATATCACGGCTTCAAGATTACATCCATTTTCATTCCGTTTTATGAAATATTTTGGAATCTTATTTGAAAAATGCAAAAAGGACATGGTTTGATGGCCACTTCTCCCATTATCTATAACTGGCCGAATTAATCTTATTAAAATAATTGTGCTCCCAAAGTTTCTCTACCTTTTTCAAAACATACCCATCCTGATCAAAAAAACATTCTTTGTCTCATTGGAGGACAGTATGTTACTGTTTATTTGGAAAGGTAGATCACATAGAATTGCAAAAAAAAAATGCCCTTCAAAGACACAAAAAAGCTTGCCGGCTTGGCTCTATCTAATTTTATGCACTATTACTGGGCATGTAATATAAAAGTAATGTGACACTGGATGAGGAGAGATCTGTCTGATTGGTGTGAGGCCAGGGTGCAAATGGAGTATGCCAGTAGTCCACTTAATTTAAGCGCTATATTACC
>OMMV01232725.1:0-13338 GCA_900302635.1 Chatrabus melanurus | reverse complement strand
CACGGATGAGTAGTGAAAATTCTGTGTTCCTTAAATTTAAAGAGTTATTCCATTCCATTCTCAATGCCCGCTTAATCCAATTAAGGGTCACGTGGGGTGCTGGAGCCTATCCCAGCAGTCATCGGGCGAGAGGCGGGGTACACCCTGGACAGGCCGCCAGTCCATCGCAGGGCCGACACATAGACAGGCAAACACATTCGCACCCTCACTCACACCTACGGTCAATTTAGAGTCACCAATTCACCTAACCTGCATGTCTTTGGAAGTGGGAGGAAGCCGGAGTACCCGGAGGGAACCCACGCAAACACGGGGAGAACATGCAAACTCCACACAGAAAGGACCGGGTCGGAAGCGAACCTGGGACCGTCTCGCTGTGAGGCGCCAGTGCTAACCACTAAGCCACCGTGCCGCCGCTCAAGTAGCGTTTGGAAAAACAAATCAGGCGGTTGTAATGAAGAAGCTGCTGTTGTACAAAAGAGTCACTCAACATCAACACTTCCTGGCCATGCTAACGTTAGTAAATGTCTGAAAGCGCTCTACTGTTGTCAGACATGTCACACCATCTTGGGCATGTTGTTGTGGGGGTTTTGGTTTGGATGTGACCCGGTGGAATCACGTAGCCAGCGGAAAGGAAAGTGTCACCTTACCAAAGCAAAATATATTTTTACACCATGTTGTTGCACAGCCTGGAATCTGCCCTCCTTCCGTAAAACCCTGGGACAGCACCAGGTGGAAACTCGTGCTGCACATGTAACAAGTGTGCATCATGACCATTTTTTATTTGTGCGAGCGCGTGAGAAACGTTTAAAGGAATGCTTTCTCCAAGTAAGGCAGAAGCAATGCGGTTACCAAAGGAGAGCAAAGAGACTTTACTACATGTTAGGAAATAGAAATAGCAAACATTACATGCAGTAGCTCTGAGTACATAACAATCCAGTTTGAACCGTCTTTTGCTATTTCTGTATGATATTGGAACTGGCAGGAAGTCATAAGTTAGAATTTCGTCATTTACAACCTCCATGTGTTCAAACTAATCTTTAAATGATTGCTTTTCCTTTTAAGACAAACACTCCTATTTCTACTTTTCCTTTCACTAGGTAATAGTACCTGTGGGCATAAAGACAGTAAGGGCTATGCAATCTGACATTTGACCCCAATGACCTTGACCTTAACCAAATGATTGAGCTCTGGCTGACCTTTCCAGGGCAATTCTTGAATCCACCTGTGTGCCACACTTGGTACAAATTGCCAAATTCCTTGACAGTGACCTTTTCCAAAATGAATTCTTTAAGAGCAATTTCAGGGTCAATCTTCACTGACGCACCATATTTGGTAGAAATCAGCAAAAGAATGTGGGAGGCGTCGGCCAACTGTCACAATCTTTATGTTTGTCTCCTGGTGTTGGTCTTCTGTGTTTTGGTTTTGAGGTGTCTCTTGTGTTTCTCTGTCTCCCTGCCACTGTGTGTTCTCTCTCACTCTCTTTCATCTCTGGCTCCCTCTGCTGTCATTCTGTGTTCTCTCTCCACCTCTCTCTGTTCTCTGGCTCCCTCTGATGTCCTCTTGTTGCACTATCCCCTGTCTGGTTTTCCTCACACCTGTTTTGGATTTTGTTAAACACTGTGCCCCTGTTTTCAATCTTCCCCACAATATTTCAGTGCCTCCCCGTGTTCCTTCAGTTTGCTGGTAAATCCTGGTTTGTGTCCTGGTTTGCTCCAGGTGGTTTCCCAGCTCATCTCCTGTGTGTTCCCAAGTGGTCCTCCTGTGCTTGTCTTCATCATACCTTGCTCCTGTGAACTTCTGAACTCAACCTTTGTGTTGTTGGACTCATTTTGGACTTTGCAATCATGGTAAAAAATATCTTAATTTTTATATATGTGCCTCCATGTGCCTTTGTGTGCCTGCTCTTGGGTTCGGCTTTAGCAACACCTGACACTGCAAAGCAGACAGGCAGACATGACCTTGGCCCATATAACTGACTTTTGGCAAATTTGACCTTGGTGGGCAATTGCGTAACCCACATCCATAAATGTGCCACATTTGGTGAAAATTGGAGAGAAAAATTTAAATTTTGAACCTTGACCCCAATAACCTTGACCTTTGCCAAAACAAACTCTTTAAGGGTAATTCCGGGTTGATCTTCATCCACATATCAAGTTTGGTGGAAATCAACCAAAGGACCTGGGAAAAGTAGGGGAGTGTTCATATTTTGTTTTGGTATCTGGATTTTTTTGGTCCAACATATCGATGTGTGTGTGTGTGTCCCTGTGTGTATGAACAAAATAATTGAAAGAGTTTTTATCCATTTTTGGGCCAAATTCAGTGTAATGCTCAAGGACAAAGTGACCTGATTCATAGGCTTTTCCAGAGCCTAGGCATGCATGTTCTAAAATGCATGCCAATGAATAAATGAGTCCATTCCCTCCACTTTGTTAACACGATATCTTACAAACAATAAATGCTGTCATCTTTAAACTCATCAACTTAAAAGAACATATAACAAGGACAAACTCTTTCACATCTGGTGAACTTTGATGCACACATCGATCGAAAAAGCAAACTGTTGTCGTGCCAGTTACTTTTAAACTCAAGCGACCAAACTATAACACTCACCCCAACCCTAAAACCAAACTCAACTGTCAATCAAACCTGAACTTTAAACCTAAAACCAACCTCTGCACCAAACCTAACCCCAACACTAACACCAACCTCAACCCTAACCCAAAGTTTGCCCCAGTCTGCCCTAGTTGCAACATCTTAAACATTATTGATGTTATACTAAATGGCAATAGTGATCAACATTGGCCCCAAATAAATTACATTTGGTCACAACATAGTGTAACGCCATCATATCGATTTTAAAGCCTCCTAGGGGTATACATTTGTTGTTGTTTTTGAAAAACTTTCCCTGGTTGTAAGATGGAAATTCACTAAATGATAAAATGTTGAAAATGGAAAACTAAGTACATTTAATCCAGCATTCATTAACAGTTTACAGAGTCAGTGTTTCACTGTGCTGTATTTATGACATAACTAAAGAGAATTCCCCTCAAAAGGAGAGTGTTTCTGTCTCAGTGGCAGGGAGAAATGACAACAGTGGAACGCTATTTTTATGACGCATTACAACACAGCGTACGAGTGCTGTGCATACCTCAAGTGCTATAACCGAATTGTAGCTGAGTTTTTGCGTCATAAGAAATTTAATACCTTTTGTAGTTGTTGTCTCAATAACTGAGTCAGAGTCACGTGTAAATTATGAGTCACCGCCATGGAAAGTGCAATGAATGTGCACGGAATAAACTAGCTGTATTATCCCATAACAGCATAAAAGGAATATAGAATATAATAATAATAATGGGAAATGAAAGTAGTTTTGGACTAACTGGAGTCAGATATATAAAAAACAAGAAAACATTACAAGACCTGATGTCTCTTAGACTTGGACTTTAGTTATCACAGACACGGATTTGGATGGCTGTGATATGGATTGTCCATGTGCCTGAGAATCCATAGGTCATGTGTCCTTTCATGTCGACTGCTCATAAAAACTGCAGTTCAATGAAATTTTCACCTTTTGATGGCACTGTAATGCAAATCCATTCTGAAACTCATCCAAAATAGGAAGAAAAAATAGTGCACATTAATAGTGGGGACATTGCAAATCTATCCAATTTTTCCACAGTTGTTTGCTCAAACACATATTTTAAAGACACAAACAGGTTCAATATTAAAAATAACAGATTTGAACAACTTCTACAAAGCACAATGTAACTGAATACAGAAGTGCGGCTGTAAATAACAGGATTGTCTCTATTTACTGCTGCACTTTAGGAGAAGGAAGGGTTTCTCAACCAACACAGTGAACACGTAGCTGACCACCAGTGAGATCCCCAGGTTGCCCAAGAACATGTACATCTAGTGGAGACAAAAATGCACACACACACACAAACACGGATCTGGGTAAAAACTGGACTAAATCAACAGTACGATATTAAGCATAATTTTCAGTATTTAAAATTCTCACAATGTTGATGTCCGTATAGTGGAACGGAGTCTCCTGCAAGCCCATATATATCATGATAATGACGGGGTGTGTCAGATAGAGGGCATAACTCATGTTGGAAAGAGGAATCCAGAGGCCAGAGGACAAAAAACTCTTGATACACCCTGCAGAATGAGAAAGAATGAGAAAAATATTAACATTGTTGTATCACTAATGTTCTCATGATTACAAAGTACAATGTGGCATTTTGTTACTATTTTGAGTGTACAGTGGATTTTTATCTCCCCTGATAGTTGTCCCATTCACTCTTTTTTTCCCCCCCAAAATGAATTTCTCCCAAACAAAGCAATCGTCATCAGTAACTAGTGCATACAGAGGCTTGATTGGTAACAGTGTTTTAGAATGAATAGGTTTGTAAAAAAAAAAAGAGAAATTATCCTTGAAGACATGTAATTTAGAAAATACAAGTTCCATGCAATTAGCAGGGCAAACATAGGATTAATGGAGTCAGTCAGCCAGTGAAGCTGCAAATTTTCCATAAGTAACTCCATAAAATCTACTGCATGTTCAGCTCTGAAATTTTGAGGGCTGATAGATACAGGTGAGGACCAGTGAACCTCCTATTTTGGCCCATGTCGGCATCTTTTAAAATGCACGATGACCACAACATAAAACTAGAAGCACTCGGAGAGCGCAAACCTCCGCCACGTCGTAAGGTCCCACACACATATCACTATGTGTCCTGCTATAGAATTCCACAAGGCAAAGTAGTCCTGAGGAAATCCAAATGAAATGTAGGTGAATGTTTGCCCATGGGATCCTCTCCAGGCACAGCGAACTTGAACTGTATCTGATGGGATTTCAGAATTATAAAACCTTTAAAGATGTTAAATGGGGTTTTCAATGTTAAAATAGAAAGTGATGTCAAATCCGGATTCTGGATCAGATCCGGATGAAACTTGGTATGGTGATAGAGGTTGCCATTCTACATGTCTCCCCCAAAATTTCATATTAATCCCTCAAGAATTGATGGAGATATGATTTTTTAAATCTCACCAATGATGAGAGATAGGGATTTTCAGGATTTAAAAAAATTCCTGGATCCAGAATATGATTCGGATCACTCCCAAAAAGTAATCATTTATTCCGTCGATCCAGGGCTATCAGTAAAAAAACTTTCATGAAAATCCATCCAGAACTTTTTCCGTAAAGTTGCTAACTAACAAACAAACAAACAAACAAACAAACAAACCAACCAACCAACGCAACCGAAAACATAACCTCCTTGGCGGAGGTAATAAAGACAGACAGGTCTATCAAGTTGCTTATGAAGCCTAGTTGCTGAATGCAGGATCTTAGTGTCCACTAGAGGCCGCTGTTGCTTGTTTAAACATAGGGCATTCTTGTTGGACTCACCTCCATATCCCTCCTCACAGGCCAGTATGATCCAGGTCACAGCCAGCACCCACAGATGTCTGTGCAGACCCTGATAGAGGGCATGAAGGATATACGGATAGGATGGCTCCCCCTGCAGGATATAGGACAGTCCAACCACCAGCGCCAAGACAGACAGACAACTGAACCAACCAAGCGCTGCATGCCACTAAAGAGACGAACAACAGAAACAGCACCAGTGTGATGGAGGCATGGTGACACCGTTCAGCCACAAAGGCAGGTCAAAGTGGAACTTGCAACTAATTAATAATATCCATACAATATTCAGCAACATATTTGTTGCCAATAAACATACTTATTTCCCATAAACATATTTATGATCGATAAAGGCAAATACTATGTGACTGTATCTTCATAGTTAAAGATCGCTATTAACCATACTACTACTACTACTGCTACCACTACCAATGCTACTACCTCTACTACTACTACTACTAATAATAATAATACTAAAATTAAAGTATATATGTAGATTATGTGTGTACACCTCATGACGGTGTGATTTAGTTACACTCTGTCCAAAATGGCATTGAAGCCTCACTTTTGGGAAGATCATTCTAATTTAGTAAAGCGCAAATCTGACACTTTTTTAAGCTGAGGTCTATTTTTTAGATGTTTTTGGATTCAACTTTTTACTGGGGAGAAAAACTATTTTAATTGGTCCAGTATTTAATTTGAACGTTACAACCATCACGGAGCTATACAATGTAAGCGTACGGGGCAAGCTAAAAACATCTCAATACGCATAAGGGTAATCTGGACCCAGTTGACAAAACCACCAAGTATATATGAACTCCGAATAAATGGAATATTCTGACCTGCAATAATTTGGTTTCTGACCAGAATCCCTCAAGCCTGGTTGGCACCACACCATATGGACCACCATCTTCCCCACACCTCCAGCGTGCTTATGTTTGGATTTGGGGTTTTTGTTTTGTGCTTTAGCAAGTTTGAAGGAGGGACCTTCTGATATGTTGTGTACTGATGGTTCTTATAAAAGAACTAAAGGACATCAATTATCTGGACCTCTCCTCAAAATCAATTGTAAAAATTCAAGAACAGGTAGCGCGAGCTGTCCAAAGACAATCTTGCCTCTTGCCCAGTGTATACTGTGAACATACACTGGATGGGTTGAAAACCAGACATGAGCTTTGTATCATTTCTTCAAAATGGTTCGTTGGAAAAAATGTCCTATCTCTAAATGAAAACAAGACACTAAAATTTCTTAGCTCGATCCTTAAACTTTGCATGTTGAGCTATCCAAAGTAGAGCTGCATAGATTAATAGGTCAATTGATTATTAATTGGCCATCAAATTAATTTTCAATTATTTTAATAATCGATTAATCATTTTGAGTCTCTCTGACAGTAAACTGAATATCTTTGGGTTTTGGATAAACAACATATTTGGGGAAGTCATCGAGGGCTTTGGGAGACAGTGATTGACATTTTTCACCATTTTATGGACCAAACAATGGAGAAAATAATCTTTATCAAACCGCTGGGGGCTCCAACCCCCCTGACCCTTAACTGGAATGAGCGGGTTTAGAAAATGAATGAATAATCTTAATCGATAATAAAAATAATCATTTGTTACAGCCCTCGTCCAAACCCAACAGGTTCACCAGCTGGTTGATGATGTATGTCAATGAATTCAGATGTTCTCACCTTTTGCTGTAGGAGTCGATCTTTCTTTGTTGTCATATATATTCCAGTCAAGATCCCTATCAAGAAGGGCCCGTATCTGGTGTAGGGTTTCATATAGTAATACAGACTATAATTCCAATGAGTTCTAAAGAAACAATTGACAGGAAATGTCATGTATATTTTGAGCTCTTTCACAGTGGATTGCACATATTAAAGTACCAAAAGGAAAATATTATTCAACATGCCTTGCTTTTATTTTCTAATGCCTGTCGGTGCCTTATATTGGCATCTTGTGTGTCCAGAGTCCTAAATTGTTGTATTATTGCTATAGATTGCTTACAGTGCAGATGGCTGAGACACTGGCAGGTGTAGGACTGCAGTGACAACAGCACCGGCCAAAGTGGTTCCCAACAGCAGGGCTCCTGATACCACTGCAAGCACACGTCTGTTCCTGATAAGCACAAAGGTACAGGGATGCTGTTGTAAAACTGCTCGAATTGTTTGCAATTACAATATTTTCAGCCATGATTCAATGTAGCTAAAACGTAACGTTTTTCATTGTTTTAGCATCACACAACAGGTCAGTGGACATACAGTCTGTAAAGATAGACCAATAGAGGAGTGGTGGCATAACACTGGAAGTCTAGAGACAGGTACCACGCCCACGGCACACACTGGGAAAAGATGAAAAATATATAGGGAAAAGATGAAAAATATATAGGAAAAAGTTAGTGTAGAAATACATCAAAATAGAAAGTTCTTTGGGCCAGAATGACTGGCTCACTGACCATATCAGGGACTGTGAGGAGATTTGTAGTTAGTAGTAAGTTGGCCCACCAGTACTTCTTACAATCTCTGCAGAAGTCATGAAATAAGTACCAGTATGGTCCCCACTGGACCACAGAGAAGAGGCCGGTAACAAGACACGCAATGAACAGATGCAGTGGCTGAACCCTGGAATCAAAGAATAGTGAAAATGGGTAGATCAATTAAAGGGCAAATTTACTTTTTTGCACCCTTAGTTATATTAAAACATTGTTAACAATCAAGCCTCTGAGTGTTCTACTCGCCTTAGCCAATTGTGTCATATGAGAGATATCTGTTTTTACATAAATTGCTGAAAAAGAAATACACCTGAATGAACTCAAAACTTGTTTTTGGTTTTTTTTACCTTAAATTCTGAACCATTAGATATTAATGCGTTCTTTTATTTTGTTCCCTGCGATTAGCAGGGCAAGCAAAGGCATAATGTAGGAAGTCAGTTGGTGAGTCAGTAGCTCTGCAACATTTCCATCAGTAACTCTGTAAAAACTACTGCATATTCAGCTATGAAATTTTGGATTCTGATAGATACAGGGGACGAGCAATTTTGGGACATGTTGGCATCCTTTAAAATAATTTGCAGTTATTCTTTAATATATTAGTTTAGGATTAGGAACCCAGTCTACCCAGCTGTAAATGGGTACTGGCCTTGGCTGGGGAAGGAACCCACGTTGGACTAGTGTCCTTTCCAGGGGGAGTCATAGACTCTCTTCCGCTTCATGCTGTGGTATCTGGAGATAGCATCAGCATCAATGGACCTCATGGCCTGTTTAGGACTTACTGATACTACTACTACTACTTAAATAGGAATGGTGGCACAGTGGGACATGTCTGGGCTTGTTCAGGCAGCCACATGTAAAGTAGGCCCTTTGGTTGCATGAGGTTTATGAAGCCTTGTTGCTAATCGCAGGGTCCTGCTGGCCACTAAGGTCACTGTTACTTGTGATTACTTGCAACAAATATTGCTGGTGATATTGTTCCATTTCTACAGGGGCAATTCATGATGAAGAAGATTCAAGGTCTATCTCTGTGTTTCATTGCTTATAAAGTTTTGAAAAAGCTGTATGTTAGCTGGTTTTGCTCATAATAAACAAGTGTGACTTCAGTCCTGGCTAGCTTACCTTATTTTGTACGTGTTTTTTTATTGGCTAATTTTGGTTGTGTTCTATTGTTTGCTATAGTGTGTTTTAACATGTTATTAATAAATCCTTTTTTAAGAAAAGAAGTCACAACACGAGATCCATCAGCAGTAAAGTAACTAGTTTGGCAGGGTTGATATAAATTAGTATATTAGGCCATATTTCTTCATACCTTGCTGTATCTCTAATGTACAATTACAAAGTAGTGATGGCCAAATGAGGCTTCATGAAGCGTTTGTTGTTTTTTCTGACACCACTAGATGGTGGTCTCTCTTCAAAAAATGTCCAAAAATGTCCAAATGTACAAAAAAATAGCAAATGCTTCATGAAGCCTCATTGGGCCAGCACTATTACAAAGTACAATACTACTGTTATTTCGTTTCTACTTTGAGCTTACAGGGGATTTTTGTAACTCCCAGTACGGCTAAAAGGCTTGATTGCTAATGTTTAATATGACTGGTAAGTTCTTTCGGCGTCTCCCTATTTCAACTCGGGGTCGCCACAGCGTATTCAATATGGTTCTGCATGTCGATTTGACACAAGTTTTACGCCGGATGCCCTTCCTGACACAACTCCACATTACATGGAGAACGGGCAGGGGTGGCCTTAAACCGGGAACCTTCTGCTTTGAAAGCAGTTGCACTTAACCGCTTGACCACCACGCTGCCCAAAAAAACCTTATGCATGAAAAATAATTATGAATTATACTAATTTACAAGAAAAAAATGACAGGATGTTGATGCACAGCTTTACTCCTTTACTTTGTAATTTGATAACCTGCACACACCTTTTAATTCGGTTGAAGAGGTAGTTGGCCACTACACTGATTCTCAGCCGGTCCTCAGCCCTTCGGATAGATTCCAGCAGAGACCTGGCACTAAGCAGACCCCTGCAACAAAGAAAAAAACTGTGTAATAACTGTTCAAGTGGGCAACTTAAATTTTAGGGTAGCCTTAACTTTGGTAATGACACCATTAGAAATATACTAGAGTTGATATTCTTTCAATCTCACCCCAGCAGGAGGAAAGTATCGACACCCAGATAAACAGGTCCGCTGATGGTGAACACATACACAGGGCTGCTTTCAACAGTTTTCCTCCATATGTTGTAATTATCTGCAATAAAATTGGAATCTGGGGGTAAGCACTGGCACCAATGGGCAGGGCCTATATAGGATTAATTCTTCGTGTACAATAAAGATGGCATCGTGGAAGAATTAACAAGTTACAGTGAGCTTTGTTAGAATATCAAAGTTCTGTCATACCCAGGTTGTGTAGTGCGATAAAGTGTATAGTGTGGCCAGAAATGATCCATAAAAGACTCAGGACACGGATGCCATTCAGCGAGGGGTAGCCGCCTCCTGGTATGGATGAGGTGGTGCTCAGGACGCCTTTGGTTGTATTCTGAAGAGAGAACGTCTGAAGGCACCGGAACACACAGCTTTGAGGGAAACACGGCCTGCTGCTTCCTACACAAAAACAATATTAAATGAGAGAATTTAATAACTAATCAAATGTTTCCCACAAAGTATGACCAACCACGTCACATGCCGCATCTCAATTCGATTTTTGGACTTGCTGTATAGATTGAATTTTGGTTTCATACTTTTTCCAACATACAAAAACATTTGTTTTCTGAATTATGCTACAATAAATTGAAAGATGAGTATTCAACTGTGATTCTTTACATTCTGTTAATTTGATTTCTTCTTCTTATTTTTTTTTTTTTTAAAGAATCTTTATTGTCATTGTACATACATATACAACGAAATTTGTCCTCTGCATTTAACCCATTAGACACAATCCAACCACTAGGAGCAGTGGGCAGCCATTTTTTCCAGCGCCCGGGACCAACTCCAGATGTAGAGACTCTGCCTTGGTCAAGGGCAGAGAAAGGAGCAGACCCTAATGTGCATGTTATACAAATATAAATATACTGAATTTCTGGCTTGTTACTAATATACAGGAGGCATTTCATCAAGTAAAACAGGCAATTCTGGTTATTTTAAGGTAAAATGTTCAATTGGATCAAATAGAAACTTGGGGTTCTATGAGTAATTTAAGCCGAAAACCTGATCTCTAGCTGAGATACAGTGAAAGGTATTGTCATTGAGGGTCAAAGGTCAAACCAGACTTTTCCAGTGAATTTAAAGAAAATTGTTCAATTGGATCAAAAATTAACTTGGAGTTCCATCAGATCAGCACTTACTATAGCATTAGTGGTTACCGAGATCTGAGTAGTGGGTGAGTTCAGTTGTTTTTGTCATTACCATGGTAACACTACAGTTTCTAAGACACTATTCCATTACTGCCTATGCACATAATGTAACATTAAATTAAAAACCATTATTATGCTAAAGATTCAATAAAATATTGTGGTCTTACACTGAGAAGATTTGGGGTTCAGTGTATTGCTCAGGGACACTTCAATACTCAGCCATTAAAGGAGATTAAACCCACTGATTCACGGTTCAAGGACATCTGCTCTACCAGACGAGCTGTAATTGATCTCAATACTACTACTTATTATTATTATACTGCCTTAAACTTTTGCCCTCTTAAAATTTTCTTCTCTTAATTTTCTGGAACATGCACACACAAGAATAGATAATGTACTCTGCACATACCATTTTGTTCTGAAGCATTACAGTTGATCTCTGTCTGCTGCCGGGCTGCAGAGGTATTCATCCCACCACTAGAGGAGCCGCTGGATTTCAGACTGCCGTAAAGGTTCCGATCAGTGTGTAAAAAAATGCTGTCTGCTGTTGGACTGACCTCTCTGTTCTGTTGCCACCTTATTATTGCTGTGAACAGGGTAGCCGCAAGAGGAACGGCAACCATTACGCAAAATACAAACCTGCAGAAGGAAGACGAGGAGGAGGGATGAAGATCAGTCTGTACGAAATCAAGATGCATAAATAAAAGCCGACATTAGAGAGTGTGAAGTCAAACCATGTACTGACAGGAAGGTGACATCTGAAGCATCTGGGGAAATGGCGTTGGACAAACAGTCGGTCCTCATGATCTCCTGAGCCGACTGATTGACAAAAATGGGAGGGAATGTGGGAACCAAGGATTTCTGACCAAACCGAAATCCCTCTGGGAAACAGCGAAATGAGTAGCAGGTATTAGGGCTGAACATTTACTGCAGTGAGCCAAAGAAAGATGGTTCTAATGTCCACTTACCATACAGCACCAAGATTTGGACATCATCTTCCCCACAGGAGTCAGGAATGCAAATGCCCACAAAGTAAAGGACTGTGCCCTGCAGCAGTTAAATAAACTTTGTTCAAAATTTTTTGGTCTGTTATGAGATAAGAACTAAAATGGTGTCCAGTTGTCTTTAAAGTGGTCCTATGGCACAAAAGTATGACCTCAGCAGGACTTTAGTTTCATGATAAATATCCTCAAAGTCCCACAACTGACCTGGGATAAGCAAACATTAAGCCAGAAATGGCTCATTTTAGGCTTCTGTGACATACGTCACGGAAGTCCATACATGGACTCCCGCTTGCTCTTTGAGACACACCCACTGATCTGATTGGCACTTTGTGTGAAGACTGGTTTTTACTTTTGCACTGCTGCATGGTCTCTGACGATGCAGAGAAGAAAATTATTACCTCCGCCAAGGAGATTATGTTTTCATTCATTGGTGTGGGTTTGTTGGTTGGTTTGTTTGTTTGTTTATTTATTTGTCTGTGAACAGTTTCCTGTCCACAGTTTTTGAGACATCAACATGAATTTTTTTTTATGATGGGTAGGTGATCACCCCAGGATGTTCCCATTAAATTTTGGTAAGAATCTACGCACTGATGAATCACAAAAAATTATCAAAAATTCAAAAAAAATCCCTATCTCTTATAATGGGTGAAACTTAAAAAAATTGTATCTCTGTCAAAACTCATTGGATTTGAATGAGATTTGACATGTATATGCAGAATCAAACAACACAACTATCAGACCAAGTTTCTTCCAGATCTGATCCGGATTAAGGATTTGGTGCCAATTTAAATTTAAAATCCCATTTAACATGTTCAGATGTGTACATCTTGGCAACATCTCAACAGATCAAGATGAATCTTGTCATGCTTATGTAAGATGGTAATAACTATAAGCAGGTAAAGTTCTGTCCAGATCCGGAAAGTCTTCTGGCTCCAGTGGATCAAAATGTAAAAATTTCAGGTGCCGGTATGTAAGACACTGTTGTAAGGTATCTAATAGAGATAGAAATGTCAAACCACTACAAAAATGTAGATGGGAGAATGCTGATTCAGTAA
>OMMV01232722.1:0-10791 GCA_900302635.1 Chatrabus melanurus | reverse complement strand
AAGTAAGTTTGTAAAATATGTGAATTCCTGCTTGCAGAGATGTGGCACTTTGGGGAAGTTAATCTTGTGGTAAACAGCAGATACTAATGGGTGTGCTAGCCGCCCCGACATACCTCATCTGGCGTGCTTGTAACATCTACACTGAAATAAGCTGCTCTAATGTAAAGACGCAAATCTAACAGAGGCCCCCTGTCTGCCAACATCGCACAGCTAGAACAAACCATAGTGCAAAATTTAACTCAAACCAAATAAAAAAATAAGGCTAGCTTGGCCTTAAGCTAACGAGCTAAGCTAACCACTCCTGAAGTATACTAATCAAACAAGCAGCTGATGTTACTTAAGCACTCAAAGTATGCCAACGTAAATAATAAAACTCATGAATTTGAAGCGCGGGTCGTTAAGATGAACTAGAAGACGGAACGGTTATGACCTTTTGTTGAAATGTTTGAATGTGGCATCGCAGAACGTGACGTCGCCCAGAGAGAAAACTGCGGACAAAGAGGGGATGAGGCTGTCAGTGAGATACAAATGAATTCAATTCTGAAACATTCACAAAAGCTTTTTTTGAACTGCTGCTGAATAAAAGCTGCAAGTAAATAACAATTAGGCTCGCCAGCTTGGGCTTGCAGCACTCGCAGCCAAAGAAGACGTTCCATTTTGGTCTTAAATCGCTGCTCTTCCTGTGCAAACATGCCAAATTTGGCTCCATTTGGCTTAAAGTGCATTGCTAATTTTTAGCAACCTACTGATTTGTCGCGATTCCCTCAGAGAACGTTATGAAAAAGGAAAAGAGGGTGCCTGCAGCTTTTTTTTTTTTTTAAGAGATAAAGATGTTGTTTTGTTCCATCATCTTTTGCTATTTCCTCTGTCATATTATCAAATGTAACTCCACATTAAAATCAGTAAACAGCTTTGTGGGTCTGCCTAATCTGTCACATTAGAAACCATAACTTGGTTCGGTAACCTGAACCAGGTTATCTCGCTCACTGTCATTTTTAGCAGAAATAAACATCTTAGATCAACACATTTTCCTGTGTGATAAGACACCTTGTTGATAATAACGTGAGATTAAGGAATTTGTGCCAATTAAAACAACACGCTATTTACAATTCCATCACTAAATGGAATCTTTTTTTTTTTTAGCACAAAGATATTGATATTGGCTGATATCTTTCCAGGAGGACAAAAGTCTAAGTCTTTGGGGTCCTGGTGCTTCCTGTCTTACTGTATGGTTGTGAAACTTGGACTCAACCAGTAAACTAAGGCGACGACTAGATGTCTTTGGTACTTCGGAAGATCGTTGGCGACTGCTGGAATGACTTTGTGTCAAACGAACGGTTACTTACAGAGACTAAGATGAGGAAGATCGCCTTCATTGTGAGGGAGCATCAGCTTTGACATTGTGGCCATGTGGTGCGTTTCTCTGGACATGATCCAGCCTCAGTGTTGAGGACCCCAGAGGCTGGAGAAGGCCAAGGGGATGCCCACGTTTCACCTGGCTGCGGCAGGTAGGTGGTTACTTTCAAAAGTTGGGGATGGACCGGATGAGCTCCTGGGTGGTTGCCGTGCAGGACCAAAGGCGGTTCTGTAGTACGGTTGATGCGGAGATGTGCGGTACCAGACCTGACCTGAAATTGCAGAGTTAAAAAAGACGACATTAACGTAATTATGACGTGTAATTTGTCAGATTTTCAAACTAAACCTGCTTCATATTAATGAATCAATTACTAAAAGCTTGGGTTTGGATGACAGCAGACTTAAGCTGCCCACTCACTACACGACGATGCATTTTTCCACGATCGTACAGAAACACAAGTCCTATGGCCTGATTTAGCACAGCGCGTAATGTCCTCCTTCTGATACGGACACCGGGACGATGTTTCGAAACACGGGTGTTGCAAAGGTTTCAAAACGTTAAGAAACAGTGTTTTGAGTTTGCCATTACTAAACTGTAGTATCGACCAATTCAAATCAATTTACAGCGCCAAATCACAACATAAGTCGCCCCATGGCACGACACAAGAGTAAATTCTGACAAAAAGTTGGTCTTATCCCGAGCAACGCATTCTATCTATTGTTTAATTCTGGTTTTACTTTCCTGTTCTGTTGTATATTTTGTCCTGCATTTGCCCACAGAGCGGGTGTCATGTTTCTCCCTCCCATTGCTAGCTTAACTTGTTAGCCGACGCTGCTGTGAAGGCGGGGGGCCGGTGGGCGGAACACACCAATGAGCACATGATGTGCCCAGTGTTCAAGACGCAACCTCACCTAGACGTTTGGGCCAATGTAGACGAACGTATTTGCAAACGTCGGTGTCCGCTGGCCTCCGCTAGCCTCCGCTGGCTTCCGCCGCTCTACACTGATGAACGTCGACCATGTCCAAAAATTTTCAACATGTTTAAAATTTCTCTGTTTGCAGACGCACCTCTGGCTTCGTCGGAGACCGTTAGAGAAAGTTCATCTCCGCTACGACCAAGTTCCCTACGCTAGCCTAAGTCACTGGTGCGATCGTCTACGCTGGCTAACGTTTGGGTGCTGCTTCGCCCTGCCTGCTCAAAATCACTGGACAGCGGTGTGTCGAACCCCTCCTCCCGCATGTTGCCACGTTGGCAAAAGTCCCGCTTGTTCTAATGGCGCGCTGGCTAACGCCCGCCACTGCTGGCCTCCGTTAGCGCCACATTGTGGAAGGCTGACCTGCGTTAGAGGTTCGCTACCAAACTCCAGTAACGTGATTGGCCAATTTTCTCGACTTTGCCCTGCGTTCACCAAACGCTGGGGTAAACGTAATAGTGAGATTGCTCCTTCAGCAGGTGGCCGACAAACTCCACGTAAATTCAACCACAGCTGATCATAATTTTCCATTACCTGTCCAGCAGGTGGCAGACACGTCTATGGACTATTACATTTATTTTTTACAATTTTTCCAATTGATTTGTTGCATCAAAGTTAATCATCTTAATCACTTCATCCTCATTATGTGCTCTTTTAACTTGGTGAGTTACAAGATGATATCATTTATTGTTTTTGAGTTATTGCTTACTTTTATTCGTTTTTGTCAGTGTACTCTAACATATGTCTTAGACATTTAAAGGTTTTCTAGCGTTGAGTGTAGTATTTGGGCAGGATTGCGCAAGCTTTGATTTTGTGTCCCCCATTTCTTTGCTGCATCTTGTTGCTTGTTTGTGACTCTGGTGACCCAATTTCCACACGGGGAACATTAAAGTTTCATCTCAAATCAGACAGACAAAAAAAAAGGCCGGCGGGGGGGAACGACAACAGATGAGATAGATGTGAAAAGTGTTAAATTGCTTAATTCCAATCATGCTGTGTTTGGGAGCACCATGTTTAAAGTGGTCTTTAAAGTGAAAATTGTTCCCTTCGGGTTTTGTTTTTTTCATTAGTGCCAATAAAGTCATGCCCTTCAATGAAAAGCATAACGTTACTTTTTGTAGGAAAAAAAAGTGGCTTATCAAAAAAATTGTTTTTCGTCTTTTCATGTGTTCTTGATGACACGTGCAGAAGGTTACGGGAAGATTACCCATAATGCTCAGACTATAAACAAGATTTAAGCAGCGATGTATGTAGCTGAATGCGTCTCACTTTGCTTTTTGTGCGTAGATGTACTGGCTGACCTTGGCAGTGTTGTAATGTTTATTTGACGCCATTAGACAAAATGCCCACTTCAATCATGTGATGCGCGCCTGTGTACTCTAATAGTGCGTTTTTCCATATCCTAGTTGAGGTGATTGTTGACGTTGAAGGTCAGAGATAAAACATGTCATGCGAAGTGCAAATCAAGCCAACTAATGCTAGCAATTTTGTTTTAACAAGCTTTTATCAATAACTGCAGGTGATACGTTACAGGAGAAGGTGATTTTCTTGAATTTAGCACTATAACCTATCTAACAATTGTCTATGCTATAAAATGCATTTATGATGGTAATGCAATAATATAATTAATGATATACAGTGGTGTTCATAGAAATACAATATAGCATTCATAACTACATAATCATTAGTGTATAATTATACACTAATGGAGGATCATACCTGTTTTTTATCACAAGAGAAGGCAAGGGAGCATGAAACCCTGTCGCCAAAGAAGTGAAAACATGAAGGGGAAACAAAATCGTGACCGGCGACAGCATAAAGCAATCTGCAACCTCACCACTAGATGGCACCGAATCCTACTCACTGTAGCTTTAGAACTGCATGGTCATCATTCAGATGTACTTTTTCAAATTAAGTCGACGTTTTAAAGGAGTCGCTGCTTTGAAAATCATCTTTTAATGCCACTTAAACAGTGAGAGTAAATGAAATTCACTTACCCTGTCTAAAGGTGAAAGTGATGAAGGAGTTGGAGGCATCAGAGAGAAATGTGGCATCATTCACCTTTAAGACAGCACTCCATCACCGCGGCTTAAAAGGCTGGTGAGACGAAGCAGTTACTCCAAAATTTACATTAAAAAAAAACTTTTGTTGTCATGATCAACTCTAATATTTTGGCAACTTTTATTTTGTCAATTTTAGAGCAATGGCTTCATTTGTGTCCATCAGTCTTTCAGGTCATGGTGATGGAGCTCTCTCTTAAAGGTGGACAATGTCATATTTCTATCTGACTCCTTCAGCTCCATCAGTTCGTTATGATCCTGAGGTTCTGTTGGATGTATAGAGCTGGGTGTTATTTTGGGTGTCCTTCTACAAAGGTGTAAAATCTGTAGTCCCATTTTTGAATAACAGATGGTACAGTTGCTTGGGGTGTCATGAATCTTTTTGAGGCGGCTCCTGTTATGTGTAAATCCAAAATTGTGGTCCGGAAAGCCTTGGGTTAATTATTTTTTTCTTCACCTGCTCTTAAACACAAGAAGGAACTGGTTCTTCAATTCGGCCCTTAGATACAGCTAAAGGATCCCTAGTTAATCCTAATTTTGCAAATTAGTCTTTCAGAAGTTGTTACAAGTAATTCAGCCAATTTTTGGAACCTTCTAGAATCTTCCATGCTGTTTAAAGAGGCATTCATCTTGTTGTATGTTAACTTTTGACCCACTGAAAAACTAACATGGTGAATAAAAAAAAATAAAACAAATCTATTTTGTAGCTATTATTTTAACATAACTTCATAGGGAAATAAAGTAGATATGTTAATCGACTTTACACACGTATTGTTTGGTCAAATGGACTCTGTGCTGTTGGACAAAATTGAGTTTAAAAGAGTTTAACCAAGCTGTATGTAAATTTATGTCCACAACTTTATACGGAAGTGCATCCAACAATACAAGCTAACTGCCGATTGTTATCAGTAGTGCTAGGTTAACATATCAAATCAGCAAGCTATCTGATTAAAAACTAGCAGTTTAACAGGAGTGACAATAAATTTAAAAAAAAATCTACTTTCGGCTTCTCCCAGTTTCAACTTGGGGTCGCCACAGCAGATCCCACATGAACCTGCATGCAGTGACGATATCGCTGGGAAAGCGAATTATTTAGAGGCACGGGTTACCCAAAGTAGTCTAGTTGGAGAAATCTAAGCCTCACTGACCATGTGCTAATAAGTTCTTGAAAATCAGATTATCATAAAGCTTATTTCAATTGCCTGAAATAAGCAGTATTTTCAATAATTTTCTGATTGGAGGCTAATGGTCCAGAGTAGAAGGCAGAACTCCACAGAGGCCCCGGAGTTCTGCGATGCGGCGATGCACCTCAGTACCTTTTTTGACATCTCATTAATGATTAAGTTACATGATTAGACCCGTGTGTGTGTGTGTTTTTAGCTTTAATTTTTACACTTGTTTGACTTGCTGACACGGTGGAGGTTCAGCTGATGATATTTACGCCATCAGCAGGTGATGTCATTTGGTTTCACCTTCGTAATACGTCCAACTTCATTTACAAATGTTCATCAAAAGAACCAGAGATACACTGGGAGGAAAAATCTGACATTTGAGAGTCATTCCAGTGTCTCAAATAACATTGAATCAGGTCCTTTTTTTGTGTTGGTACACACACACAGAAGGTAATGTTTGGTAACTCTGAAGGGACATGAGGGATTAGGCTCACTTTAAAAAGTCTCAAGTAATTATTTCCTTTTCTCGGAGCCCAGTATTTTCAAAAAATGTTAACAAAATTTTGTTCTTGATATTTCTTTCCCATGATACAAGGAAGCCATCCTCCCATATTAAAATGGTGAATAACATTAATTTGACACAAAAAGTAACTTTTGTGCATGCGTGAAACGATAAGAAAACTAACAATTTTTGTTCTTCCTCGGACGGTGTAGCTCAGTGGGACAGGACTTTGAACTTGGGCTACCAATATGTAGACCTTGGTTTGATTCCCTGTCACGCTACCTGACTGTATCCCTGGATAAGACGCTTCATTTTGAATAAAGTTTGTAAACTGTAAAATCGTGCATTTGTTCCTGTTAGAGCGGATACACTAAACGTTTAAGCGAAATTGACACATCAGAGAGAGATAACTAAGGCATAAACTGTCAAAATAATGTCAACAAAGTTTGATGGATGACCTTGACTCAGGGGAACCAATCAGCGTTAAGCCCGCCTCCTTCCGGTCCCGCCCCTTTGCCCCTATTAGGAAAGTCCCTCCTACCTAGCCAGTAACCAATCAGCTCGATGCCTCCTCCTCTTTTTTTTGCGACCCCGCCCCCCCCTACCAGTCAGGAAGGACCCCGCACAATTTCAAATAAACCGGTTGTCTGCCTGAGTGGTTGCCATCCAGGACCCAAGGTGGTTTCGTGGATGTGGCACCAGCGCATGCGCCCAGGCTTGACTTGACTTTGTGTGTAATTCTGATTTCAAAACGCCGGTGATCCAAGTCGTTCCTCCACTCCTCAGCGCCTGATGTCAAAGTAATCGGAGCTTACAGATGGGTAGATTTACACCCACAGCACTTTGCTCCCTTATGAGAGCTGATCCTGTCTGTACAAGAAGTTATTGGATTACATATGTGCTGGGAGATATTGAGTGCCCGCTCATTTAATAGTCACCGCATTGAAAAAAAAATGAGCTCTGTGATTTTGCTTTACACTTTATAGCGCGTTACACGAGAGGAATACGATTTGCTAATTCACACGGTTAGCAGTGTTTTTTTTTTATTTTTTTTTAGATCTTATCATTATAATAGTTTCTAGATGTATCAGCTAATGCATTGTGCGACTTCCCGTCTCTTATTCCGCTGTGTCTCCGTGTCATTTTCTCCCTCTGAAGATGGATTCCTCCAAGCAGCTCTCTCAGATGCATCACCTGATGCAGCTGATGTACGGCCCATAAACTTCTTCGCAGGCACTAAAACACTACAAGGGGAGTGTGATACCAGTTTTCATTGTACCAGGATCAACATTAAACTGATAGTACGGCTTTAACTCTCAGCTGCGAAAGCTGACAGTCACCACATATCCATCCCAACATCTCTACGGCAGCAGCGTGAATCGTGAAATGATGCAATAAAATCCTTAGAGCCACGTACGGACGGTAAAGACTTCGCTTTGGAAGTGTTTTCACTTCAGTGACGCTCAGTACTGCGGCAGCGTTGTACGCTCTTGGGGAAGATGTGCTGTAAAGTAAAGATTCTTTGAAAGCTAATGACATGATCCGTTTTTATTTACTGTATCTGTGAACACCGTATGTTTATCTTTTGGCCTCTACCGTGTTTTTGCTCGGGGTCATCGGATAGATCCGTATGTTGGTTTGGCACAAACTTTTGGCCGGAAGCCCTTCCTGACACAACTCAAGGGGCCTCATTTGTAAAACTCTGTGTGGAATCGCGGCCAAATCTGTGTGTACACACAAAAGGAGAAATGTGCACGCGCATTGTTTTCGCCAGCGATATAAAGCCATGTGTGCACGTTTCTCCTTTAAGGCACATTCACACTATAACGTTTACCCCAGCATTTGGTGAACGCAGGGCAAAGTCGAGAAAATTGGCCAAATGTCAGCAAAAAATCACGTTACCAGAGTTTGGTAGCGGACCTCTAACACAGCTTGGTGTTCCACAATGTGTTTCTAGAGGAGGCAGTGGAAGCGGCCATTAGCCAGTGCGCCATTAGAAGAAGCGGGACTTTTGAGAGTAGAGGTTCGACACACCACTGTCCAGTGATTCTGAGTAGGCAGGGCGAAGCAGCACCCAAATGTTAGCCAGCGTAGACGATCGCACCGGTAACTCAGGCTAGCGGAGGCCCGGGTAGGGAACTTGGTCGTACCAGAGTTTAACTTTCTCTAAAGTTCTCCAACATAGCCAGAGGTATGCCGGCAAATGGCGAGAAATGTTAAACATGTTGAAAATTTTTGGACTTGGATGACGTTCATCAGTGAGTGATACTTGCATTTACTTTGACTTCTGTTTCATTGCAGACAGCATGAACCCAAGATATTTCATGTTTTGTTTGGTCAACTTCATTTCATTTGTTCATATACATCCATTCCTGCATTTAAGGCCTGCGACACATTCCAAAAAAAAGTTGGGACGGGGGCAAATTATTCTAATATAAGGATTAAATCGTCACTTTTACAGACAGTTTTCTTGCGACAAGTCAGGGGATGGACACATGAACATTTCCAAGTCACTGAATACGCCTTGGACTTCATTCACATCAATTATTAAGAAATACAAACAATATGGTACTGCATGGAAAATCTGTGTGAAGTAGGCAATTCTCAAAAAAAACTGAGTGACCATGCTGGAAGGAGACTCGTGAGGGAAGCCACCAAGACACCTAGACAACTCTGAAGGAGTTATAGTTATATATAGGAGTTATACAGCTTCATGGTGAAGTGGTATAAGGGAGGATTTTCTTGCAAAATTTCAGCTGCAGTTTGCCAGAAGGCACATGGGAAACCCGAGCCTAGATTTGATCCATTTTCCTGTTTTACATTCCTTCTTTAGTCCACTCTAACATGAAGCTGTGAATGGGGATACAACAGGCAAATGTTGCCCCATTCCCACTTTCTCCACTCACATCCACAGAAGCCTTTTAAAGCTGACATGGGTCTCTTGGTGGCTTCCCTCACTAGTCTCCTTCAAGCATGTTTACTAAATTTTTGAGAACTGCCTACTTGACACAGATTTACCATACAGTACCATACTGTTTGTATTTCTTAATGATTGACGTAAATGAAGTCCAAGACATGGAAATGTTCATCTATCCATCCCCTGACTTGTCTGAAGAAAACTGGCTGTAAAACTGATCATTTAATCTTTATATTTGGAATAAATTGCCCCCGTCCCAACTTTTTTTGGAATGTGTTGCAGGCCTTAAATGCAGGAATGGATGTATATTAACCAATGAAATGACGTTGCCCACACAAAACATGAAATATCTTGGGTTCATACTGTCTGCAGTGAAACACATGTCAAAGTACATGTTCCATATCGTACCAACTTTTTCTGATTGAGGGGTGTATTTTCTACTTTCATGTCAGTCACATATAATTAATACTGCAATTATGCCGCAGTGTCATTTTCACATTTGGAAATGAAATAATACACTCGTCACTTTCTGATCTCTGTTTGATCAGGAATCCATCAAGCTTGAGCTCGCAGAGTTTATGGCTCACACTCCAGGTTCCTCACTTAATTCTTCCCTTAATTAATCCAAATGACAATGAGCACTGCAGCAAATAGCAATTAGCCTAATTACACTGATAGAAAGATGATCTTTAAACTCTTAACTATGTCTGTGGGTGCTTTTAATTAGATATTTAATGAAAAGTGGAGGCCTGCTTACTGAATAGTTACAAATAAATCCCTGCTAATTTAGGTATTAGTCACTGGTGTCTTTATGGTTGTAGTGCAAGTCCAAAAGACAACTTAAAGATCTACATTAGATAGTGTTTTATTTCAGAATATGGAGAAACCAGGCTTGTTAATCTCACTGTTTGCTTGAGGCCCTTAGATTTTTTTATTCGTCTATTTATTTATTTATTTTACCGCATCAAACACTGGGTAAAATCAATCAGGCAAAGTGCCTTGTCAAGGCCGGAAACCTCTGAGTCCATTTGCACGACTTGCGAATAGCCGCTGTTATTCAAACGAGAACTTCTGATCCCGATGGCCTTCAGGATTGCTCCTTCCAAGGACGGAGGCAGATAAATGAAATTGCACAGAGGCCAGGGTCAGTGAAGAGCTGGCTGTGTTCATGTGGAGAGGAAGTTACGGCGCTCTGCAGACAGTAGAATTTTCCCCTCCCTGACCGGAGCAAATGCAGAGTCGAGCTGAAGTGGAAGAAGGCGATTCATTGAGAATGGATGAGTGTGTGATTTTTAGTGCAGTGAGAAGAAAATTTGTGTTTGCTCGCTTTCATTTTGGGCTTTGAAAAAAATCCTATCAAAATTTTTTTTACAAAAATTGAAGCAACTTTAACATTTGACCCCTGTACAAACTGAAATTGACCTTTGTCACCATTTTTGCTGTTTTTGCCCCATAACTCCATAACATTCAGTCACAGATAGTCCAAACTACACCTTTTTAGAATCGTTATGATCAGGCGAATAATATGGTATATGTTTCAATATGATTGAAGGATTCTACATTTGTCCGGATGCCATCTTGGAAAATATGGTGGCCATCTTGGATTTTCATGTGGCCAACGCCCTTTTTGAAGAGAGCAGGTCCTGGAGAATATCTGTGCCAAATTTCATGCTTGTGTCACAATCTGCACGATTGTTGCAGTTATCCGCTGCACTAATGTAATTTTGACAACATCAGAGCAGAACCCACCACCACCACCTCGTGATCTTTGGCAACCTCCCCCCCCCACGAAGAGGGGTTTGGACCCAG
>OMMV01232720.1:0-10016 GCA_900302635.1 Chatrabus melanurus | reverse complement strand
CATTTTCTATATGTCACGGTTTGGCATAAATAATTAATGAGGCAGTGAATAGGATCAGTAAACTATAGAATGGCATCACAAGCTCGGTTTTTTTTACATTTGGTGTTTATCGCATTTTGGAAAAGAGCTCTTCAAATGCTCTCTCTCTCTCTCTCTCTCACACAGACCCCATTCACTGTGTCCCTAGCTCGACCATCTCCCTTGCTTTCTTTTTCTTTCAAGGTTAAATTCATACAAAATCCTTTCTGCAGGATCGTGTGGAGGTATGGATCTGTTATTTGAGTTTTAGAAGTACATGCTGTGAAACAATCAGAAAGTAATTGTTTACTTCTGATTTAATACATTTCTGTGAAAAAACGGTATGTCTCTCATTGGTTCCTAATCTATCATTAAGATGGCATCCACTAACCATCCAACCATCGTTTTTGATTGATATGATGTATCAAAGTTCACCAGATTTAAAAGAGTTTCTTTTCATTATATGCCCTTTTAATCTGGTGAGATATAAGGTGATAACATATATTGTTTTTGAGTTATCGTGTTAAAAATCTAGAGTGGATGGACTGATCTATCTATCTATCTATCTATCTATCTATCTATCTGTCTGTCTGTCTGTCTGTCTATCTATCCATCCACTTACTGCATTTTAGAGGGTCCATACCTATTCTTTTTCCTAGAAATATGCAGTGAAATCAAATCATGCAAGAAAGATTCAGTTCTTTAGTTTCCTTCACCCCTCATCATGGCCCCTGCAATAAAAAAAAAAGGATTTTGGCAGAGCAATGTGTTCAAACTTTTGCAGTCTTTATTGCTCAAACTCTCATTCCCTGAGTCTATACAATCACTCACAGGCTTTGAGTGTGAGATACAATGTGCCAGCAGGACTCTTATCCACTGACAGAAGTTAAATGTGGAAACAGGACCTGTGCGTCTGATCGCTGGCTCTCAGTGAAAACATAACAACCCAAATAAGGAGATCAGCCACAGCTGAAGGGCAAGCGAGTGTGAGGAATAACCAGAAAGACCTTGAATGAGTGGTTCGATAGGGTGGAACGTGAGTCTCTGACAGTGATAGGGAGTGAGCTCATTGAAGATAACAGAGTCAGGGTGGCATAGATGCAGGGTGGTAAGTGGTGGGTTGAGAAGAGGGGGAGATGAAGGGATGGGAGTAAAGATGGAAGGAAGGAGGGGAGTCATCAGAAGGCAGGTTCTGGGACAGTTTAAATCTCTAGCCATGTAAGGCTCAAGCCTTCATTTCTACTCACAGCTCTTTCTGTCTCTTTCTCGCTTTCTCTCTCCCTTCTATTTCTTTCTCTGTATTGCTGGACTTTGGTTCCCAGAAGTATTAGGACTGAATCTCCCACATCTCAGTCCAGAGGAATACAAGGCTTGGACTTTTTAAACTGCATTTGTCACATCTGTGAGAGGGAAATCCAGCATAGCAGCCACCATGGAGGCCATCAAGAAGAAGATGCAGATGCTGAAACTGGACAAGGAGAACGCCATCGACCGGGCAGAGCAGGCGGAGACAGACAAGAAGGCAGCAGAGGATAAATGCAAGCAGGTGGGAATGCAAGAGCACGACAGAAAGAGAGAAGGAAAAACGATGAAATGGAAGTAGAATTAACTGGCAAAGAGACAGCAGCACTCAGTGGAGTGCATACCTCCACCAAGAACAGCAATCTGATAGATCTGACATTTCTGTCATTAATGCTGCATTTGTAGACAATAAATGACACAACATACACGACCTTAGTTTCTTTTAAAATCAAGTATACGTACATTAGTTTTCAAGTTATTGACAAAATGTATATTAAAAAAACAGTCAATGATGAAGACAGTGGCTACTGGGTCCAGCTCATCACCAAAATTTAATCAGTTCTTCCTCTTATAACAACTAATATTCCCATCAAGTTTCATTGGATACCATGTTTTCAGTTAAAGGGGTTGTATTGTGCAAACTATTTTTTAATCTACGTTTTACAGTTATATGTGGTTGGGGTTTGATGTTAAACATCTTCAAAGTCCCACAGTTTGATAACTGTGCATGTAGAAGGGCCATGTTTACACAAAATTTAAAATGGTTCATTTTAGATTTCTGTGACATATGTCACGGAAGTCTGCATCCGAGTTCCTTCTTACTCTGAGAGACACGCCCACTTAGCTGGTCCTGCAATCTGTGTGATGTGCCCATGCAGTATTTGGTATATGGGAGCGAGATGCCACACCCCCTTCCCAAATCGGTGTGTAGTAAAGGGGGGTGGGGGGTGAGCAGCAACTCCTGACTATTTAAAGCATCAGACAAAAGGAAAGGTTGTTTGTTCAGCCTGTATCTCATTGACAGACGACTGTGATGACTGAATTTTTAGACAACTGTTGATGAATTTGGCCAAGTTTTTGGCAGCATTGGGGTGACATATTTGCCACTTTTTGATGACCGTTTAACAAATTAGACAACTGCTGGGAGTCTTGTTGAAAGAATATTTGACGACTATTCACTAAGTGGCCATATGTCTGTCGTCCTCAAGTCGTTAATTACTCGACGACCACATTTCGACCATGATCCAACCTTGTAGCAAATAAAGCGTCCCGAGCGACTTTAACAGACCGGGGGGCGACTTGGTAGCAGTCTATTGACGACTTTGTGGTAACTAAAAAGGCTATTTAAAGAATAGACAGCAACAAGCTAGCAAAAATAAGCAGTTCATTTGCCACCAGGGTTTTCAACATGTTGAAAAACTGCAGGTGAATGACAGCAAGGCAAGCAACTAATTAGCGAATGCGGATACTGATTCCGACTGCTTAGAGAATATTTTCAGACGACATTGACACCAAGAGCTGAATTAGACGAATGGCCGTTCATCTCTGTCGCCAATCGGTCACAACCCCAGTGAGATACCAGCTTTAGAGACTTGAAAATGGTGTTTTCTTACGGTTCATCCCCTCAGTGTCTATTGGGTATTGTTGGTTACAATCTATAATATCCGTTTTTAAGATACTTGATAATCTACCTCTAATGTGACCACATTAACCTGGCTAAAAACCAAACAAAGGCAACAAACAAAACATTAAAAACAACAAATGATCACGTGCAATTAGAAGACTAAATATGTTATTGAAGAATTGAGTTGTAGACAAATTCAGACCCAGTGTTAGATGCAGTCAAGGTTTTCCTTAAGACTTCTCTTCAGTTCTTAAATTAACCACAACACTGATACCAGACCAGGAAATAGTCTGTAAACACATGTTACATTTATAAAACAGTCACAGCGTAATATGCAAGATGGTACTAACGCTGCTGATAGTGAAGAAACCATCACACTCCTCCACATGGGACAACTTCAGCTAAACAGCCCGCCATGAGGTTCAGGCACTAAGAGCAAACACACATTATTCTCTCCAGGGCCCATTCAAAAAGAGTTAATGGAATACGCATCCAAGCAGGCGTCTTGCCTAACATTTGATGCTAGGCATGTTTGATGTTAGGTTAAATTTAGGAACACACACACAAACATACAGACAGTGGTCTCAGACTTCTGTATATTCTCAAAGATAACAGCTGTATTTTTAGAGAGCAGCAGAAGAAGACCGTGTGGAATTCAGTGGGATTATCAGAAGTACTTCATGGGCTCAGAGAGGAACACTGATTAGAGAGAACGCTAAACCCTTGTGTGTGTGTGTGTGTGTGTGTGTGTGTGTGTGTGTGTGTGTGTGTGTGCGTGCGTGGAGGGGGAGGTGCATACTGATTATAAAACATTACCACTCAAATGTCCATAATTATCATAAACATAATTAAACTCACAAATCCTCCACAGCTTCATTATCATCAGGAGCGTTTTTGGTGTATTCATTTTAATAAACAGATGACACAGACATGTGACATTTTGATATAATGAGGTACATCATCTTGCCAAAACTGAGTAGATCTTGATTATTTATTGTATTAAGAGTTCAGTTTTTGCAGTTCAACACAGATCCAACTGTATTTGTTTTCATTTTCAAACATAACTACAATGGCTGTTCTTGAGGTTCAGCATTTTGGTTCTTCCAGCAAGCGTTTCTGTATTAGGGTTCTAACCTAACAACAAGAAGGTCCAGGGTTCAAAGCCCACCTGTGCCCCAGTACTTCTGGAGTTATACTATCCTGCGGATCCATACCAAATCCACTGTGGCGAACCCAAACAAAAAACTGGAGCAGCCAAAATAATCACAGTCATTAGAAATACACTGTTTATTCACAATTCAAGCCAAAATTAATCGTTAAGAAGTAAAACAGTTGAAAAACAAGAACTATATTTCTGCCTAAACCATTTTATGTGGTTGTATTTACAATTTTTCAAAATGAAAAAAGGTGCTGGCTTTCCCAAACTAGTAAGTTCCTTCACCTTCTCCCAATTTCAACTTGGGGTCACCACAGCACATCCGATATGGATCTGCATGTTGATTTGGCACAAGTTTTACGCCAGATGCCCTTCAGATGCAGAATGGGCAGGGGTGGCCTTGAACCAGGAACCTTCTGCTTGTTTTTATGTCATTCTAATAGATGTGTTAAATTGTAAAATAATTTTATTACTTACTGTTCCAGTAATATATTTTGCAGAAAGAATTTAGTGCTAATGTGTAAATCTTATTTAGAAATCATGTAAGTAATTTGAGATCGAAAATGAATTTAATGTAGAGAGTTTTTGTTTTGCTTGCCATCAGACTCCATATGTGTACCTTTTTTGCCAATAAATAATGTCCCCTTAAATAGAATTATTACTATTATTGTTGTTGTTGTTTTGCAGAATATGTACAAAGAAGTGGACCTATCATAACTTTTTTTAAGTTATCAGAGGTTGTGGTATAAAAACTACTGCAGAGTTCTGCATCATTCTCATTTAATAGAGTAATGTCTCAGTACAAAAAAGCTCCAACAACTGAAAAAACCCACCCTTAAATTAAAGAAATCAATTTAGAATAGAATAGAATAGAACTGAACCAAATCTATTTGAATAATCAAATGAATTAAATAGAACAAAATAAAACAAAGCAGAACTGAAGCGAAAAGAAAAGAAAAGAAAAGAAAAGAAAAGAAAAGAATAGAATAGACGCAGTGTAGTACTGTGCTAACAGTTTTTTTCCCCTTGCTGCAGCTGGAAGAGGAGCTGATTGACCTCCAGAAGAAGCTGAAGCAGACGGAGGATGAACTGGACAAATTTTCTGAAGGTCTTAAAGACGCTCAGGAGAAACTGGAACTGTCCGAGAAGAAAGCTGCAGACGTGAGTGATAGGTGTCACACACTGTGTGCCTGCACATACACACAAAGCCTGGCTTTTACTTCATTTGACTAAAACTTTGATGTGAAACTGCAGTTTATATAATAATGGAATCATTTGTGGGAGTTTAATGTTGGATAAACAAAGATGTTATGACAAGAGTCTTCTGCTTCCTGAACTGTTAATTGTTGATTCCAACCATGCGAAACAATCCAACACGCACATGCACACTGCAGCCCATTAGTCCACAGCTGGGCTACTGCTAAGCACCAGCTGTGGACTTCCTTTGATCCACTGTGAATGCTCTGGAGAACATCAGAAACTAAAATTCCTGTGCAGCCGCTCCTGAAAGATGAGCGCACAGATAAATTGTAACAGACCACCGCATGCACACACACACACACACACACACACCACATTCATTGAAGTTTTGTAAAGCACATCTTTATGCCACAAACACACAGTTGCTATCCACTTTAACTGTACTGAAATACAGTGAGAATACAACCTTCATCTTAATATTCCAAACAGAGTTTATGTCAGCTCTATGGGACAACACTGCTAACAAAGTGCTCGAGGGAAATCCATGTATGAGGTTTGTCTGCATGGTCACAGTGATGGTATATGTGATACAATTATCAGTACAAATACACTGTACACCTCAGAGGACTGACTGGGTGCTCCATCTATAGAAATGCAGAGGTGAACAAGTAGTATCATTAATTGTGCAACTATAGGTGTATATAAGTCCATTCTGCTTTAGCTAATAAGATGCAATTTTTGAAAAATTATCATTTCAATTGCTGGCAAAATTGCAAAGAACACTGCTGTGCACGCATTAGTGGACATTCCTGCAATGTTTGTATGTGTGTGTGTGTGTGTGTGAGAGAGAAAGAAGTAAAGAAACTTGATATAAAACTAAAAGCTGGTTTTTACTTCTGTGCCGCTGTACGTCTGTGTTTTGACCAATGTCCAGAGACTGTTGCATGGCTTTTCGCCTGTAAAAGGACAGCATTTCTATATCGCTTTTCCATCTGATGCAGACACTAACTCAGCCATATGGGATGTACAGCCACTGCATTCTGAGTGCTGGTCCCAAGCCCGGGTAAATGAGGAGGGTAGAAGCAGGAAGGGCATACACTGTAACTTTTGTCAAATCTCAGTCACATTAGATGCACAAGCCAGTGCTTTCAGAGTGCCAGTCCCAAACCCGGATAAATGAATAGGGTTGCATCAGAAAGAGCATCCGATGTAAATTTTGCCAAACCAAACATGCAGATCACAAATTGAATTTCTATACCGGATCAATTGAGGCCTGGATCAACAAAGACCGCCACCGGTGCTGTTGTTCAACAAGGTGCCGGCGGAAATTGGGCTAATGTCGGGTGAAGAAGAGGCGGAGAATGTGTCCGGAGGCAGGGGAGAGCAGGAAAATTAGAAGTGTGGAAGTGAGAGTTGGGACTTTGAATGTTGGCAGTATGACTGGTAACGGGAGAGAGTTGGCTGATATGATGGAGAGGAGAGAGGTAGATATACTGTGTGTACAAGAGACCAAGTGGAAGAGAAGTAAGGCCAGGAGCACTGGAGGTGGGTTCAAGAATGGATGATGATGACTGTCATCAGTGCATATGCCCCACAGGTACGCAGTGAGATGAAGGAGAAAAAAGATTTCTGGAGTGAGTTAGATGTGGTGGTAGAGATTGTACCCAAGCATGCAAGAGTGGTGATTGGAGTGGACTTCAATGGGCATGTTGGTGAAGGGAACAGAGGTGATGAGGAAGTAATGGGTAGATATGGTGTCAAGGAGATGGTTGTGGAAGGGCAGAAGGTGGTAAATTTTGCAAAAAGGATGGAAATGGCTGCCGGGAATACTTATTTTAAGAAGAACGAGGAGCACAGGGTGGAGGAAGGTGCACACAGGTGGACTACATTCTATGTAGGAGGTGCAACCTAAAAGAAATTGGAGACTGCAAGGGGGTGGCAGGGGAGAGCGTAGCTAGGCAGCATCAGATGGTAGTTTGTAGGAAGACTGGAGGTAAAGAAGAGGAAGAGAGTGAGAGCCAAAAAAAGAATAAGATGGTGGAAGCTGAAGGAGGAAGACTGTTGTGAGAAATTCAGAGAAGAGGTGAGACAGGCACTGGATGGAGGAGAAGTGATTTTGGACAACTGGAAAACTACTGCAGATGTGGTGAGGGAGACAGCTAGGAAGGTACTGGGTGTGACATCTGGACAGAAGAAGGGAGACAAAGAAACTTGATGGTGGAATGAAAATGTTCAGGAAAGAATAAGGAGAAAGAGGTTGGCAAAAAAATTGGGAATGTCGGAGAGATGATGAAAGTAGAAAGGAGTACAAGGAGATGCAGTGTAAGGTGAAAAGACATGTGGCAAAGGCTAAGGAAAGGGCATTTAGCGAGCTGTACATGAACTTGTGCCAAATCTACCATGTGGGATCTGCTGTGGTGACCCCGAGTTGAAATTGGAAGAAGCCGAAAGTAGATTATTACATGAAGTTGAACACTGAGTAAAGAGAAAAGGACTTGTACCGACTGGCCAGAAAGAGAGACTGAGCTGGAAAGGATGTGCAGCAGGTTGGGGTGAGAAAGGATGCAGATGGAAATGTGCTGACAAGCGAAGATAGTGTGTTGAGAAGTTGGAGGGAGTATTTTGAGGAGCTGATGAATGAGAGAGAAAGAGAGAGAGAGAGAGAGAAGGCTGGATGATGTGGAGAGAGTACATCAGGGAGTGCAATGGATTAGTAAGGATGAAGTGAGGACAGCTATCAAGAGGATGAAGATGGGAAAGGCGGATGGTCCAGATGAAATCTCAGTCGAGGCATGGAAATGTTTGGGAGAGATGGCAGTGGAGTTTCTAACCAGATTGTTTAATAAAATCTCGGAAAGTGGAAAAGCTCAAGGGTACCCAAACCTTTTGGCAGCACTGTAATCATTTGTACCCCAATATGTGAAAACCATTTCATTCATGTTTGAGCAATCCTATGAACAATCCTACATAATTGTTTTGGTGGAAGTACAATAATAATCTACTTTCGGCTTCTCCCAATTTCAACTCAGGGTCACCACAGCAGATCCCACATGGCTCTGCATGTAGATTTGGCACGTTTTACACCGGATGCCCTTCCTGACACAGCTCAACATTACAAGGAGAATGGGCAGGGGTGGGGTTCGAACCGGGAACCTTCCTCATTGAAAGCGGTCACACTAACCGTGGAAGTACAATAATAGGCAGTAAATCAATGAGATTATTAAATCTTTGAGATTATTGCTGGTACTAGTACTACGGTGCAGAAAAATGTTTTAAAAAAAATTCCGTCACCTTCCACCAAGATGTGCTATTGTTTGAGTGTTGTTGAGGATATCCCAGGGAAACGTAGCCTTGTACTCCACACAAAGGAAAAGGAAGTGTCAGACAGATGCTGAGTTATCCTCCACTGTGCTTATTTACACACTCATATAAGCGCTTCACGTGATGCTCAGAAGGCTCACATAAAGTGGGTCAAGCAGACCTCTGGAAATTACTCTTATTTGGGGTTTAATTACGACTAATTGCTGCTTGAATTCCTGTCATGGTGTTACACCCATTAAGCAATACCAGCTATTCTAAAGAAAAAAACTGTTTTAAGTTGTTCTAACCCACCAACGGCTGTGGATTCCTGTCCACATGTCACTTATTAAAAGCAGCAGTCGAGTCATTACACATCTGAATTCATCCAGTCAGCGATAACCACACGGGGGAAACATGGTGGTGGCTGCTGAGAAGGGAGTGCAAACCTCCAATAACCTAGGAGTTCTGATTCATAAAGAAAAATAATTGCATGATCGACTACTGACACAGAGGTCACCTCAGTTCACTGCCAGCGTGCCATTTCAGTGAGACAAAGAGCATGACTCAGGGCATCTCCGATCACAGTATTTACATATAAAACGCAGAAGGTGGAGAGAGTAGCAAAGGGTGGCAACATCCTTTAAAGCAGCAGTTACTGTTTCAGAGGAAAGCAGGACAGGGTGGCCGGGTAGAGAAAGGAGAGCAGGCGAAGGGTTCACTGGTGGGGTGGATTGGGGGAGTTGTGTGTGTGTGGGGGGGTGCCTCTGGTATGCTTGGAATGCAGCTGAGGCAAACACAAAGACCTACACTCCTGTGCTTAATGAAATCAATGCTTGCACCTTTTCCGGTGCACGGTGCAAATCATACAGAGGGATTCAAACAACACACAAGGGTGATTGTGGCGTCTCCCCCCTCCCCCCACTTAACAGCTGGACTGAATTTGAGCTGAACCCATTCAGAACTAGCCTGTGATCTGCCGGCCTAGTTGTCCTTTTGACCAACATATTTGCTCGCTGGCCAACGTTCTGAATAGAAAACTGGGTAGAGGGCCTATCACACTGGGCTGCGAATGGTGGCGACCTGATGGAGCTGCGAAATTGCGAGGAAATAGAAATTATTGGCCAGGTCGCACCTGCACTCACACTGACGTGGAAGAGCGACACGATAGTGAATGGCTCATGCATGACGCTCGACACGCACGCGGCATTCGCTCGTCATGTATGGGACCTCTCAGCAATATTCTGGCCAAAAATGCGCCTGGATGTCAAGCGAATGCCGGGCAGCATTTTTCGGGAGTCTTGAGCGACATTTGTGCGCCATGAATGAACACATGAATGACTGAATGAATGGATGAATGACACTGGGAATGTTGCCAGACACTTGCGTGAGTGTCATGCAACACTCGGACATTTATAC
>OMMV01232716.1:0-16486 GCA_900302635.1 Chatrabus melanurus | reverse complement strand
AATCAAACACAAAACATACACACACACACACACACACACACACAAGGTTGAAGGGCTGGAATGTGGTTTGAGGTAATACGTTTTAGGTCTGTTGCACCTTGGCATGCACTCTACTTAACTGGGTTTTATTTATTGATTGATCGATTTTTAATTTCCTGCTTTTACTTTACAGTTCCTGTTCAAGAATTAGATAACACTTTATTTCTATATTGTTATTGTTTAAAAAAAAAAACAACTTTCTTCCTTGATTTGACCCCAAATATTTCTTGACATCATTACATTGTGGAAAAATGGATTTGGCATATTTGGTTCTATAGATTTCTGAGTGTACTGAGACTAAAGAACAGCATTACAAAGTTTCAGATATTGGATATATTTCTCGATTTCCCTGTTTGTATTGTACCAAGTCGAGTCAATGCCAGGCCTGAGGAAACATTGTCACACTGCCATCTAGTGGAATGTTCTTGTTGTTTTTTTAATTCACAAAATAAAGATTTTCACTCCCTTTTTCGTTACTGTATAGTATTTTCTTCAGTGATGATGTCACTCCTCAGTCTGACTCAAGGCAACATCTGGCTCTTTGAAGATTCTGTCTTGATCACTGGCAAAGCATCTGGTATGTGGTGTTAGCTGACCTGCTATGTCTATTTTTCTTTTGTTTGTTTCTTTCTTTCTATTCATCTCTATGTATAAATTCAACAAAACTATGGCCAAGCCTAAATTGACAGTATTAAAATGAACAGACTAAATTCTGAGAGTAGTTTCTGTTGTTACTGACTATAATTTGCTCTTTTCCAGACGCTTCGTCTCAGCCTGTTGTCACATTTCCTAAGAAGCTTCTGAATCTGACAGACAGCAGTGATATCACCTCGATTAAGGCTTATCTCACCATTCCTACTCTGTCCGCAGAGGACGGCAGCTTCTTGAACACTCTGGGTATCATGAGCAGTAAATCAGGTGTGTATGACAGGATGATAAAATAAACCTATGACTCCTGAAAAGAACTGAATATTCATTCATTCTCTAAACCCGCTTACTCCAACGAAGGGTCACGGGGGGTGCTGGAGCCTATCCCAGCGGTCATTGGGCGAGAGGCAGGGTACACCCTGGACAGGCCGCCAGTCCATCGTAGGGCCACATATAGCCAGACAAACACATTCACACTTTCACTCACACCTACGGTCAATTTAGAGTCACCAATTCACCTAACCTGCATGTCTTTGGAAGTGGGAGGAAACCGGAGTACCCGGAGGAAACCCACGCAAACATGAGGAGAACGTGCAAACTCCACACAGAAAGGAACTGGGCACGGTGGGAATCGAACCCCAGACCTTCTTGCTGTGAGGCAAAAGTGCTAACCACTGAAGAACTGAATATGATTTATGCAAAAATGTTTGCATGTGCGGCTATATGTAACAATTATTCTCTGTGACATTCCCAATTTGAGACCAATTAGAGTCAGCAGTTAACCTATATGTATGTTTTTGGACAGTGGGAGGTAAATGGAGTACCCAAAGAGTGCACATGCACAAAGTTGGGATTTAAACTCAATACTTTCTTGCTATCATCTTGGTTTGGGGAATGTAACTTTTAAAAAAAGAAAGAAGAAAAGTCTTCAGGTTAAGTTACTAGTCGCCTTCATTTAAAAAAAAATGGAATCTGTAACATTATTCCAGTATCACAAAATTAAAGTGATGAAATTTGATTACTTTTCCTTTCTTTTGAATGATCCTAATGCCAAATGGACGTACAGTAAAGACAAAGGAAAAGTCAAATGACTTTTACTGCAGTGTATGCAGTGAGCATCCAAACATTGAAGCGCTATATGTTTCACTGTGAGGCTATTTCAATTTTCTGGATTAAAGACAAAATAATAAAGAAAGTTCCACGATAAATCATCCACCCCAGCTCCAGAGCGTTCATGTGAGCTCCACTCACGTGAAAGGGGGCCATTTGCATTTCTGTTGTCAATCTCCGTTTAGCTGATCACATTTTTCATTTATTTGATGAAGCAGGAGTGAAGGATTTAATCAATCTCCGAATACAATTAATTCCAAGTGGCTTTTAAAAGCTTCAATCTAATAATAGTTTGGTGCTTTTTCCTGTATCAGATAGAAGACTGGATTTATGTGTCTTTGGCCACAAGTTTTATTTATACAAAAATTTCAGTTGATGTGGTGCAACTTAATTCAGGTTTTTATCAACCAAAGTCATGTAAGCTACAGTATCGTTGATATTCTGAACAAATCATTGTCTTCTGTTTTTGTTAAGGATACATAAGTGTGGATTTGAGCCCCGTGGCAGCTGTCAGTGTTCAACTCCTCTCCAGAGAGACAGAGTTACATGTGAGTGGGCCCATACAAATTAGTCTCAGTGTTCCTGACAGCTTCAGACTTCAAACTTCAAATGTTGTTCCTGCATGGTTCTTCAACCGGACGACTGGTAAGTGTGAAAAATGATACTCAAAATCCTACAAAGCTGAATGTTTAAATATTAGGTCTACCTTTGTGTCGTTGGGCCCAGAAAAAAGTGAAATCCACTGAAATGCCATTTAATTCTCATTGACAAACCTGGGTGTTGCATTATTTAGCTTCTTTAAGACTGCCAAGACCGTAATGTATGGATTCCCCATGGGGTCGTTTGATGTACAATTGGGGTAGCGAGAAAAATGCTGAAAACAGATCATTTTAAAGAACCAATACATGGGTTCTATTAACCACTTGTACTGTCGAATTTTAAAGTTTGCACATTTGTAAGTCAACCTCATTTTATGTAGATTAGAAAATACAAAATTGTTAATAAGGCTCTTGAACTATGTTGCTTGAACCCAGATAAGTATGTTCTGCTTTCATGTACACTTATTTAACACAGTAGACTAAAATGTTCTGTCATATAGAACATATATATAGTACTTAAAAACTGCATCAAATAAGAAATAGTTGAGAAATAAATCGGATTTAAAAATGGGTCCATTTGACAAAAAAGGTTTGGAACCTTTGAAATAATATTTCTGTCAAAAAAGCTTCCCAATAAACACAAGAAGCACAGATACTTTCATATTTCTTATTTATGTCTGCAGAAAATGACATTTCTTTTTAGATATGAAATTGAAAGCAATATTGCAATGACAGCAAAAATAATTTCTCACGTTTTATTTCCTGAACCCAGGTGGATGGATGAGAAAGGGTCTTGGAACGGTGCTGTCAGTAGCAGGAAAACTTAAGTGGACATTCACGGCTCCTCACCTGGGCTACTGGATTGCAGCGCCTCTGTCATCCACCAGAGGCATGTATTTATGGAAAAGAATGTGTGTGTATATATATATATATATAAAAAAAACGAAAATCCCCGCCTGGCCAGAAATACTGCCAAATAGCCATTCATTTGGATGTCAATAATAATTTCAGCGCATCTGCAGCGATTGGATTCTGGTATTCTCTCACACAAATAATCTTCTGTGGGGTTACTCTTATTTTTATAGTGATTTGACAGCATGCTAATGGGCTTATTATGATTATTTTTTGAATTTACCTGTAGTCTCGTGACAGCAATGTGATGTTAAAAACTCCCACTGCTCTCTGCTTCGATTAAAGTTAGCAGTCAGAGCTTTTAGTCCGGCGGCACAGCCAAACAAGTGTTTATTTTGTGATAAAAGCTTGACATTTCTACCACAGTTAGTACATACCATAAGGTTTATTTTCAGACATGGAGGCAAGTTGGATTTGACCTGTGAGGACCATGAGAGGTCAACGAAGGATTACACAGGGGTCAAAATTTAAAAATCCTCCAATCATATTGAAACATATAACACATTATTTGCCTGATCATAAAGATTCCAAGTAATAAAAAAAAAAATTATAAATGTAACATGGACACAGGAATGGCCAAAGCGTAACAAGCAGGCAAACAAGTTTAGAATGGCATGTGTCACATGTGCACAATTCCATAATTATTGGTCATTTGTGTAAACATGTGGTAAAATATAGTGTAAACACATTACACATTCCTTGAATTTTGCAGTCATTGTAGATGTTTCTATGTAACTCAAAAAATCCAGATATGAGCCAGTGCTAACAAAATGATCTTAAAAAACACTTGGATCAATTTCATTATTTTAAAAAATATAATCAATTCAATGGCCTCTCAGGTTCGCTGTGCAAGTATTTCTTTCTCTGGTTTTGACCCTCTGACCCTCCCATGTACTCCTACTTTAGATTTCCTGGGATTTGTTGAATTTATTGACTTCATCGTACACTGTTCGTCTTTCCTGATGGTTTTCCTTTGTGGGATGCTTGTTGTTGTCACCTGTCTTCTTGTTGGGTTGTCGTACTATCACAGGTAAGAACAGCTGTCATCTCATACTAATATATGCAGCACATACATTTTGTTATGTTCACATGATTCGCTCAGGATTTGGAATCACTTGTAGGCCGGGAGCCAGTCAGGCTTACCACGCCCCTCCCAGAACAAATTGTCATGGGTAGTAATTGTTCATTGGGACCATCTGAAAGGGGGAAAAAAGATGTTCCCAAGAAAAAAAATTCATTCGCACTGTGTCAAAAGTGACCATTTCCATGGTGGACCTTCAAGTTTCAAGATTTGCCGACTAGAACAATGAATTGAGTCTATCCCAGAATTTCTGTGGAATTCATGTATTTTTGCAATTTTAATAGACCTGTTTTGCAAAACACATTTTGTATGGAATTGATGGATTTGAAATGGGGAATGAATTTCACTTTGCGTTTAAATTACCTGTTCTGTATTTCTCAAGATGCATGAGGTGTGATAATGTTCAAAATATTGACTGAAAATTGGGATTTTAATGAATGTATATGGGTATTCAAATTAGATATTTCAAATAAATCTCTTGAATAATAATTGGAAATTTATTAGCTCCATTTTGGTACCAATTTCATTAAGATATCCCCAAAAAATTGTCTGGGATAGACTCAGTTCATTGTTCTAGTCGGCAAATCTCGAAATTTGAAGGTCGGTCATGGAAATGGTCACTTTTGACACAGTAAAATTCGTTTTTTTGGGGGGTTTTTTCTCTTGGTAACATCTTTTTTTTCCCCTGTCAGATGGTCCCAATGAACAATTTGGTACTCATGAAAATTTGTCCAGGAATGGGTGCTTTTGCACGGTAAGCCTCACTGGCTCCCAGCCTGTTGTCATTGTTTCTTTTTATTGGATTGGGAAATTGTTCTGTTTGGTCGACAGAAGCTCCCGCTCTAAAACCGAGGCAAAGAAGAACCACACTGTGGCGAAAAGAGACCAAACCACCTCAACACAAAACAACGAACTCTGTGAAGAATCTTCAGCAGAATCACCGCATGTGCAGGATGGATTGAACCGATCATTCGCAGAGATGGAAAACAACCAGCACGATTCCTTTGTTATTTCCATGCACAATGACACAACCAACCATAAATCAGGACGTGGATTGATCCAGTTTGATGAAAATGCTGTGGCTATTATGTTGGAATGTGCTACACAGGAACAGAGCACAGATCCTAATGATTTCATGCGGTTACACAAAAGCTCCCAGCAGATGAAATTTCCAGCAGAGGATTTGTTTTTCTTCAACGAGCCTGTTGCCATTCTTCACTCTCCAGCACTTTTACACGTGGAGGAGCAAACGGAGAAGCCGAAGTGGAGCAAGTCAGCTACCCTGCCCCGTGCAGGAGCTTCAGACAGTGCTGCCAGTGAACCACTGAGCAAGCACAATGTCGCCCAGACTACCCAGCCCACACAGAACCAGGCTGCAGAAACCGATGAGCAGCTGGAGGTTCCAGAGGACTCTGAAGCAGCAACATCAGGCAACCCATCACGGGGTCACTTTGGCTTCCCTGAGTCAGTGTCGGTGCCCGGAACGTTAAATAAAATTGGGAACAACCAACACTCCTGCACAGGCAGGGAGCTCCAGGGGAATTCAGTACATACTTTGGCAGAGCTTTCTAAAATCCCTTCACCTCAGCCTCCTCGAGCCTGGTTTGTGTCACTGGAAGGCAAACCGGCAGCTGAGATCCACTACGCCGTGTCAGAGCAGCAGAGAAGACGGAGGCCGGTGGAGAGCCGAGAAACCAGCATAGATTCCGGGGTGGACATGAGTGAAATGAACCAGGCAGCTGGTAGGAGGGCCGTGACACTGGAGCGCAACTCCACTTTTGTCAAAAGTGCCCCGAGAAGTAAACATTGACCTTCCTAGTAAAACCCATAGTGTCTAATAGTGACATAGCCAGATGTTTGTGAACTGATAAACATCCTCAACATAATGTTTTCTTTCTAAATAATTTTGCACATGTGCAGCATCATTGCTAGTTCTCCCCAGTGATCAGTCATGAAGTTGCATCTTTGGGCCCACTGAAGCCGGCCGTACACTACATGATGGTGCGATAGGAATGCATGTTACGGTGTATGTAGTAACTGCAATAAGATCCAGTTTGTTGGTGTGCACCTTGGAAACCCTTTAATGGTGCACACCTTTATTTTATAGAACTCCGGTGGACTTTGGCCACAGGTCAGTGTGTCATTATTATTATTTTTTTTTCCGGCTGCTTCTGTTTCCTCTGGTACAAATGTGTGTGTATGTGTGCGCACATGTACATAAAACCACGCAACGCGCGTTATGATTGAATATGGGAAATATGGCACCGGCCGCATCGCAGAAATTTTGAACGTGCTCGAAATGGCGCGTTGGAGTCTAATCTCACCAAGACGCATGTTCAGAACGCAAATGCTGCACACACGCTGCAATACAACTTGTGCTTCTGTACGATCGTAGCACATTTGTGTCGTATCATCATGTAGTGAGTGGCCCGGTTAACATTTGGGCCATGTGTGGGTCTTAATCTCTGTTTGGTATTGTTGTAGTTTGATTGGTATTTGTGATTAATATATTTATTTATGTGTGTGTATATACTGATGCAGTTAATTGTATTTTAATCAAATAAAAAAAACCTTTGTTTGGTTATTATTTTTAGTATATTACTGCATGTGAACCTATGTGGCACAGTTACTAAAAATTGCTTATCATTGCAGTCAAAATACAAATGGACACATTATTAAAATCAGTTTCTGTGAAAAACTGAGAAAGAGAGAGAGAGAGAGAGACTGTTTTGGCCTCAGCAGTGGCATGACATTAAAGAGTGGCCATTTCCTGTAAGAATGTCTGCGTTATTCAGGATAATCTACAGACTTATGAACAGTTGTCTTTGAAATATATACTGTATTTTCTATAATGACAAGTGAAATATTTCCCCTAACCTGCATTGCCATGCCCAACCTCAAACTTATGCAAGGTTTTAGCAATGTATAATCTACAGTAGCAACTTTTTAATCATGATCCATGAAGACCTTGTGGAGTTCTTGAACACACTGCATTTAAGATCTCTTAACACTCTGGTGTCTCTTGCCTACGTGGGTTGGAAATTTAACTTTGGTTAAAAATATTTTACAACTTAAATCAGTTATAAAATCAAAAGTCAAGTCAAATTTTAATGTTTCAGATACTTCTTCTTTCATATCAGACCTGCAAAGCCTCACAACTTCAAAAAAATTACTATCAAAAATACACAGATTAATATCTACATCTGACACAACAATTTCTTTACCCTCAATGAAATGGGAGCAAGAACTATCTTTTACTTCGAGCTTTCGTTGAGCATTTGCTAAAATGTCTTTACTATGACAAATAATACCAATGTGCAAAAAAAAAAAAAAAAAAATTAAAATTGGTTTGGCCCAGACAGACACATGCTTGGACTGTTAACAAGGAGTTCCAGATACTTACGTCCATGCTATCTGGAGCTGCACACCCATAAAACTCTTTTGGGAAAAGGTCATTGATAGTCTTTCTGACTCCTCGGACTGCCCCATCCCACTCTCCCCAAACCCTGTGCTTATTAGGAGTTACATCGTGATTCACCAAAAACAAAATCAACTGTAAACTACTCCTCATTGCTCTAGCTATCGCCAAGTAAACTATCCTCATGTAGTGGAAATCAAAGAACAGTGTAAATATTGCAGACTGGAAGAACCTTCTTGCTGATTACCAATCTGTGGAAAAAAATGTCTGCAGTCAAGAAGAGATGGACCCGGGAACATGACGTGCTGTGGTCACCAGTTGTTGCATTGCTCCATTCCTAATCCTGTTGTATGTGTCCTGAACCTTGTTATCACTGTCTTCTGACTGTAGTGTCCATTGTCATGTTTGGTTTGTTATCAAGTTATGTGGAATAAATACAGGTTGGTAACGTTAACAAATAAAGACTCGAGGCAGCATTGTGCCATCCCGGGGCTTGGGAAAGGCCCTTCGGGCGGTTGTGGCTCTGTGGTCATCGTGATGCAGGAGCTGGCCGATGCTGCTCTGGGTGGTGATATGTCGTGGTATGGGACCTAGATGGAGGAGGAGGCACTCCTGGGGTCTGTGGTGTGGCTGCTCTCAGAAAGTGTTCCTGGACAGTTGGCGCACTGTGGGTGTGTGGTGGTGCAGGGGGCTGAGGTGCAGATTGCTGGCTGATGGTTCTGGCACTGAGCAAAGTCTGATTCCCTGCAGTGGGTGGACCTGTGTCACACTGGGTGGCTCAGATTAGAGGTGTGGCCAGATCACTCCTCTGCATTCCGGTTCCCTCAAGGGGTGGGGCCTTGGTGCTGGGCCTGCCGGGGGCTTGCTCTCCAGTGGCTGGCTTTGGGCATGCGCCGTTTCTCTGGCTGCTGTTGGGGAGAGGGCCCCTATCTGACCTCCTGGCTTCCATGTCCCGCTGTGTCCCCTCTCTGACCCTTGGCTTGGCTGGGTCCCCGTTCGGTGCCTCTCTTGGGTCCTCATCTGCAGTACTGGATTGCTCTCTGTGGGCCCTCCAGTGCTTGGGAGTCCACCATTGTTTGTGTCCTCTCGAGGGCTCTAGTGGTTTGCTTGCTGCTTGGGTTTTTGAGTGGATGTCGGTGCTTCCCCTATGCTCCCAGGTGGGCCTTCTGCTCATTCCCCCTGGGCATCCTTTGCTTTCTCCTTACAACCGTGTCATAACTGTACAGGTGGTCCTTGTAGGGTGGTCAGTCTGTGGGTGTTGAGGGGCTGGGCTTCCCTGGTGCAGTCAGGCCCCCCTGGGCCCTTTCCCAACCATCTTGCATTATAGTTGCATGTTAGACATATAGGGCTTGGGGTGTGGGTCGTGCTCAGGCATGTTGGAGGCCAGGGGATGTAAGGACTGCCTAGCCTCCTGCTTGCCTTCATTGGGATGTCCCCACCTGCATCACAATTTTAATTGCAGCACCTTTGGTATGCACATCATGTACATAAAGGTCAAATTCATACACCCATTTCTCATGGAAAAAATATCCAACATAACTACATCCAATACTCCATTTAAGGGGGTGAGGGGTGGGGGCAAGGGCAGGCCAGGCCAGTGGCCCACTGGTGGCTAGAATTGAAATTGAAAAGCACCCAATTTTGAACTTATCTTAGGTCTTAGACCTAAGAGCCTTTGTCCAGATTCCGCACATGCACCCATCACACGGACACGCACACACACACAGACAGACAGACAGAGAGACAGACGCACAAGTGGAGTCAAGCAGTTCCTAGGCCTGCTCTTCCTTCGGCGACGCAGGTAAAAAGTAAGTCTGTGGATTATCCTTCAAAGTTATGATACTACTGGGCAAGCAACAGGAGCCTCTGTTGTTGTTATTATCATTATCCCTTGTACATTAACTTTAAGTGCTTTTTTTTGAATGTGTGCCCATTTTTGAATTGACAGTTATTCTGAGCACCTTACAGCAGATAGCTCTGTGACACAGGAGTTGGAGTACCAACCTGTAGAATGGGGTTCAGTTCCAGGTATGTTTGCTTTGTGCTACCTGTCTGTGTCCTTTGACATACACATTATCCCAGTCCGCCCAGCTGATGATGGGTCCTGGCTTTGGCTGGAGAATACCCGGTGATGGACTGATGGCCCAACCAGCGAGAGTCTCGAGGCGTACTCACACAGACCCAGGTGCCTTGGACTGTGCCACAGCAGGACTTCCCCCCTTCCCCACTCTCCCACTGGCCTGCACTCCACTTACGGGCTGAGCATGTCTACATCAACACAACATGACTTTTGTTTTGAGAAAGAATAATGGAGTATATCATTGAAAGATTACTGACTTTATCCCTATTCTGATGAGATTAGTTTTATATAAGGGGTGAAATATTTATTATGACCAAATAGCTCGGGATAAGAAAGCTTAATGTAAATGAGAGATGGGTGTGGCCATCAGTCCACAAAAAAAAAAAATTACCAGGCTTCTGCTTTTTTCTTTGTCCTCAGCTCTGAAAGAATGGATTCATCTCTACTGTCACTTTTTATTATCGAGCTTTCAAGTTATGTCGGCTAAACGTTTTTTTTTAAATTGGCTGTATGCGCTTTGCGAAGGTGCTCAGCGGCACAAGCTCCTTGTACAGAATAGTTGGTCTGAACACCTTTTATACAGACATGTCTTATCTCACTGACTTTGGATTTTATTTTTTATGTGGATACAGAGCTGTGCTCTTCATTATGCACGCGGCAAAGCAGGTGATCCAAAGACGCATACTGTGTTTAACAAATGCATCTTTATGTGCAAAAAACTCCTTTATGCACAGACGCTTGTGTTCATGCAAGATTAATATAATTTGAGGTAATTTCTATGGATCGTTTTACAGAAGGTAAAAAAAAAGTGCCTAAATACTGGCATGGATGTGCGCAGTCCGTATGGCGCAATCGGATGTGATAAATCACTCAGGAACTCCGGTAATCATTACTTCACCTCATCTCCCCATATAAAGCCTGTCCCGTAAGAATAAATTATGCAATAAGGGATTTATCAATCAATCATACTGCGCACATGACAAGATTTTTATGGAGGCAGCAGATGATGAGGAAATATTTTGCAGCTTTGCTCACTGACCACGATTCACGTTCATCAATAAGGTGAGAAACCGGACCTGTTGTTAACCCAAAGGTTGTTGAATGAATTGAAGACTGGATTATCCAAGTAGTAATAATAATATTAGTAGTAATTGTTAAATTGAACAGTTGTGTCAGTGACGTGACATCGGTGCTCCTGCGTGACGACACCGCACGTGGCTGCGGCTGAGTCCAGCTGGACCGCCGCCCCAGATCACTTCTGCAAGTCGGACCAGACACATGCCACCAGGCCGGCCACGGCCCAGAGCACTCACACTCGTCAAACAAACTGGACTTTGGAGGTGTAACGCGCTCGGGCGCGGTCCAGAGAGCATAGTATGAGTACACCCTTAGACTCTCATCTGTTTCATGCTACGGTCTCTGGTGATAAGCACTGGCCTGCTCGGCCAGTATTTATTTATTTATTTATTTTACATTGAAATGTATAAATATATGTGAGTGGTAAGTTAAATTTTTTTAAATAAAAATTATTATTAAATATAATAAAATATATAAACAAATATAAATTAATAATTGTAAACTTTTTTTTCCTCCTGCGCTTGTTTAAAGACTTTTACTAAGGAAATATATGGGTACATGTATGTATATGTATTCCTTTTTCCAGTATGTGTTCCTTTTTCCAGTCATAAATTAAATTTATGACCTTGAAGGAATTGTCATTATAAAACATGAAAATGTTGAATATTAAATACTGTACTAATTGCTTTTTGTAACATATTGAATGTTGCTGCACAATACACTAATGATGCTGAACCACTAGAGGTCAGAATCGTTTAAGCTTTGTTCCTAATTTTTTGGTCAGTCATCGAGTGAAGCTTATGCAACACAGCATACTTATAATTTTTCCATGTGAAAGATTATCTCTTATCTTTGGGTACTCTACCTTCGAGGTTGAGGTTTTTCACCACATGCTATTAACAGATTTTGTGCCGGGTGCCTAATTAATCAGTACTGATATAATTCTGCAATATCCTCTTACACCTAAGCAACATTGCACTATGTCTTTAAGATTAAGCAAATACCAAGAAACACATGGTGCCATAGATGTGATACTGTACGTTTTTGTGCACACGGATCAGGCAGCTCAGTCACTGCACAGAGTGGCCGTTCATATTGACAACAAACGATACAGTAATCAGATCTATTGGCCTCTGCTTTGTGTTTTTGCAGCGGTACATTTAGAGCTATGCAGCGATAACCCTGCCTCTGCCCTGGGAACAGGCCGGGGCTCCCTGGCTTTGGACCAACTCTCTATGTGTGGAAATAGAGTGAAAGGTAGCTGGAGGATGCGTTTGGAATGGAAACACTCTGACGCACTTGCTAGATCATAAAACTCCTCGGAGGATTAAGCACTGGTTATGGGGGGCACTGAATGACAAACACTCTTGTACCTTGTGCAAACTGTGTGCTTGCTTCATTTTGCCCTGGATTTCTCTGGGGTTTTTATTGATGTTTTCTGGTTTCTAGGCAAAAGCCTTCAACTGTGTATCATTTGAAGAAACTGTTTGCAAGAATCCTGCTCAAGAATCCCCGATACACGCAGATTCTCTTATTCTGTTGACTGAAGCTGATGTGGGTGGTGTTTGTATAGTGAGTAAAACGTCTAAACTTCCAACATTCTAATGAGGTTTTTGCAAACACTGAATGATTATATATTTAGTATAAGCAGACGTGGCTTTGATGGCCACCAGACCTAGACTTTGGACATTTAAAAAAAACTGACAAACAAGCTCATTTCAAGCTACATGTAACATCAACCACACCTACTCCTAATTTCCATAATGCATGTGATAAGACGTTTCCCTGCACCAACCCCAGACATGTCCAGCAGGTGGCATATGATATATTAAATAAGCATAAGAAACATTGTTTTCGGATTGATCTGGTGCATCTAAGTTAATCTGCGTGGAATGACTTTTTTGTCATTATATGGCCTTTTAATGTGGTGAGTTACAAGATGATAACATTTATTGTTTATTGAAATGCTTGATTATGCTGTAACTCAGTGAGGGCGAGGCCAAAACAACAGTAAAGACAGGAAATGTTCAGAAATGCCATGTGATATCACGAAGAAATGATTGGACAGGTGAGTGTGACATCACTTTTCATTAAAAATAGCATTTATTATTTTGCCAAACATGTGTCTAAAATTTGTGCACAACGCTAAATATTGTCGTCTTTTTTGGATTTCTGATCACTGATCGTTTTGATGCTTTATATTCAGCACTGTTTCGTCTGTCTTAATTTGATCCTGGAATGAGGATCAGAGAAATCAGGTTCAAGGAGTAGAGCTTGACCTTTGGCCCTGTGATCAGGGTTGCTGATTAATTTAGCGATCAGGATCAAAGTTCAAAAGCCGGGCAAGGATCAAAGGAAGCAGGATCAAAGGTAACATCCACCCCCTCTTCTAGATCAGCACCAAAATTTAATAATTTCATTGAAACCTGTTTCTGTACTTTTGTGATATTCTTTTGTCAAATGGACAAAACAGCAACAAAGACAACCTCCCTGATGGAGGTGAAAATGCCATACTTGCTATAACTGATGATTATTAATGCTGATATACACCAGTGTCATCATGAAAATGAGTGAATCACACTATCAGAGTTGACAGATAACGCAATAATATGACTGTTCTACCAGTAAATTATGAAGTTGATTTTGTAGTTATCCAGCGTAGAGCCAAGACGTTGTCATTAAATTTGTTAATTCATGAAATTCATCATGTGGCACTTGCATCTGAGCTACAGATTGGTATTTTGTGTGGAATAAAAGTGACTGAAATAGTAATGAATATGAAAACAATATGCTTCTTGGCTGAAACACAAAACAGGTGGTGACAAAATAACACACACTGCTGTCTTTCTATAGGTCAGCACAAACATTCCCATCCATGCAGGTTTAAATCCTCATCTTTTGCACTGAAATGTTGATGGATGGATAAATAAATTTTGTACCAAACAAGAGTAATCACAGATGTGTAGCATTTCATCTGGTGAACTTCACTGTGAATGTATAGATATATAGTCTACAAGACAGCATTGTATACAAATAACTCCAAGCGCCTTTTCTTAATCATTTTCATAAGCACATAAGCAGATTTTAGTGGCATAATTATTGCCCTGACTGTGTTACAGCTGTGATCATGAAAATTTTTCACTGTGTCTCACAGTTCTTCCTGTTTATTCTCCCAAACATCTGCCTCAGGTTCACAAAATATGTTGACTCAGAATAAGCTCATGAATTTATTTATTTAAATGCTTATTTTCTTTTCCTGTGCAGAAAGATTATTTACAAACTCTGTTCTGCAAAAGTTATAGGCAGCCAAGACTTTTGATGATTATACCATGTTTAATTTTATTTTCTTCTTCTTATCAGTGGGTCAACAGAAAACTGGGTCAACACATGCCTATTCCATCAAAAACCACTTATCATGTTCCAAACATGATTTATTATGTGTTTATTTATTTATTTTTAAAAAGGGTGGGTGGTTGGGGGACCAAAATCTTTCTTTTGGTAAAAAAAAAATTTCTTTGTAGGAGTCCTGCCCATTACATGACAGCAAAAAGACTGATAGTTCAAAAATAAAATAATTGATAAAATCTGAATTTATCTTTTTGTAATAAAATGTAAGAGACCCTCTAAACACAGGAACACAGGTCAAATTTACTGTAAAAGTGTAATTGATGGGCATTGTTTATATAAGTAACATAGACAAAGGTCTCAGCTTGGGCTTGAACACACGATAGAGCAGGAGCCAGGTCCATTTATTTGACTGTCTGAGTCAGTAAGGTTTGTCAAGTGTTTCTAAACTGAAATTTTGTGTAGATTTCAAAAATCAACTTCTTCCTTGCACCAGCCTGACCGTTTTCGCTGTATAAACCTGTTTTTATATTCTTATCAAGAAAAACGCTTATTTCATTGTGTAGCACACAGTGATACTCCTTTTTCTGTATGGATATATTATTCCTTAGAAATTTATAAATGTATCACTTCTTGGAACTTTGATAACAATAACATGTCTATATTCATATGTCCTAAGATATAAAATCTAAACTTTCTATTTACCTTGTAGAGCTAGTGAATATCTTTGATATATAGAAATGACAAAGCATTTTGTCTGGTGATTGAATCTTTTTGCATGCTACCATATTGCGTATAATCAAACAAGAAGTATTAATTTTGATCATAATAACAACTGATATCTAATAATGTTGTTCATATATTTTGAATAAAGCCAATATTTTTTTATTAAAATCATCTTTTATTGCCTCTTACTGACTCCTGTGATGTATACCATCATAATAAGCATTCAGTCACATAAAGACAGCCATAGCGATATTGCCAGGTATCATCTTGGAAAATGCCAAATATCACAAAAACGGTCAGGCTGGTGCAAGTAAGAAGTTTATTTTTGAAATCTACACAAAATTTCAGTTTCGAAACACTTGTCAAACCTTACTGACTCAGACAGTCAAATAAACGGACCTGGCTCCTGGACTAACGACCTTGTGGTTATGAGGAACGTTGCCATTACCAACACCATTAGAAGCACAGCATGTCATAAAAACTCCGTTTTCTCATGTCTCACTCAACCTGTGTGCAGAGTTAAAAGTACACATTCAGAGAGAGAAATTAAACTTCTAGAAGGTTAAATCAGCTGTGATAAACAACTCCCACATCCTGTAAAGTTTAACACCGAGTGTTGAAATGTCAATTTACGGGTTAAACTCAATTCTGAAATATTTGAGATTTGTAACGCTTCCCTTCGTGCCTAAAACCTTTGCAAAATAACAAAAACTTGCTAATTGTTGTGTATTTATGGAAATATGTAAAGTGTGTGAGTACTTTTCAACTTAAAATTTTTTTTAAAATACGTGATAAAACTACACACTTTATTCCTTACTTAAAGGTATTCCAGGCAAACAAAGATGAAGTCTGACGCCTGTCTGCTTGATACTGCATACTGCCTTGTCGGGAGCAACAGCATGCTATGTTGTGCTCAGCTAACACAGTGAAAAATGTTTTCTGATAAAATACACTGGTTTCAGGTTGGTGTTCTTCACTAGAAATGCTATTTTTTTTTACAAAATGTTTTAACTATGTCAGAATAATTCCTTAAATGTCTTTGCACACAAAGGATGATTAGTGGATATGGATCTCAGAGGCTGGATGTGTTTTAGTAAATAGTTTACTTAGCTTTCATTCAAATATTTACTGCACATATACACTCACCGGCCACTTTATTAGGTACACCTTGCTAGTACTGGGTTGGACCCCCATTTGCCTTCAGAACTGCTTTAATTCTTTGTGGCATAGATTCAACAAGGTGTTGGAAACATTCCTCAGAGATGTTGGTCCATATTGACATGACAGGCGTTGCACAGTTGCCACACTGTTACATCACCAGCAGACTGAATTTTTCATATAAGGCAGGATGGATCCATGCTTTCATGTTGTTTATGCCAAATTCTGACCCGACCATCTGAATGTCGCAGCTGAAATCGAGACTCATCAGACCAGGCAACGTTTTTCCAATC